>JAPYZA010000645.1:0-43930 GCA_030522685.1 Eupelmus azureus | reverse complement strand
TAACATTATTTAAAATAGCTGGAGGCCATAGAATACCTAGTTTTTACCTATTTTCGATCCTACAAGGTATTAACTAGCTCTAAAATGGAATCCATTTCCCCCAGGATATTTTTTTTTAAACTTTTACATAGTTTGAGAAAAATGGATTAATTTTCTATTTTACATTTTATATAAATATACATTGTAAAGAAAATCGATAAATGAATTCTCCAGTTTTCGTCGTCGGTTGGTGCTTTAAGGTATTTTTTTCTTCTAATAATGATATTATTAAAAAGAATAAACTTTTTGAATACTTTTAAAATTTTACAGTTAAAAATTTCATCATAAAAAATTATTATTGCAATTTTAAAATAAGTTTTTCTTACTATACAAACAATCTACATAATCCAGTTCATCACCTTCCAATATCTTATCCTAAAGTTAAACTGCTATTAAAAGTCTCATCGAATCGACTCGCGAAAGACAAAGCCGAGCCATACTCGACTCTAAATCACCAGCAAAAACTCCTAACTCGTATTACTCACGCAAAAAGTCAACATCCAAGTAAAAAAGAAAACTTTTCGTTCATCTCTTCAGCAACCCTCATGGATGTTCATACAACACAGAAACTTTCATGTATAATCGCGATCTCGCTGCCAGATAAAGGGGGAGAAATCAAAGTGCGTCTCCGGAAGAAAGCGCAGCATCGAACTTACAGCACTTCCGGCGCGCATACACGAAAAGTCCATTTGAATATTACCGAGAGAGAGAGAGAGAGAGAGAGAGAGCCGGGCTATGTGCATCCAGTCTTATATCGCGCGGAAAAAAGTATCGATTTTCCATCTGCGCATCTCGCGCGAGACGAAAACAAAAAAGAGGCACGTAGCACGTAGGACTGCTCGAATGGATATTCAATCCGAATAAGTAGAGCATCAAAAACGCGGGCCATTAGCCACGTGCATCGGCCGTAAAGGCAGATGATGACGAGCCTGGGCTTATATACAGAAACGAGACAACGCGCAGAAGTGACGCGAGCGAGAGAGAGTCTCGGCTAAGAGGCTCGTTTATCAATAAAACATTTACGTCTTTCCGGGGGGATGAGAGCGAGGAGAGATATATGGGACCATTCGACGCATCGCCCGGCAATGAAAGTAAAACGTCGGAGTGGATGAGTGCCGCGAGTTCCGTTCGATTATTCAGAACTCGGGCGAGCTTAGGAGTTGACTAATTTTCCGCGCGCGCGATTTAGCATAATCGATTTTTAAAACACCGCTCGTAAGCGCGATGGGGCTATTTTTACGTTCGCGGCTGGGGAAAATGATTGTCTTGTTTATAATGAAATATTCATTTGCTTGCAAGATGAAATTATAATTTCAAGGCGGTTAGTCTGTTTTTTCTGAAAATAAAAACCTGTCAATTGAAAGCTTTCTATTTTAGTAAAATGAAAATTTGAAAAATAAAATCTTTGTTGGTAGTATTTTTTTATGAGGGATAAAGAGAAGCTTTGCACTGCCATAGTTCATATATTTTTTTTATATAAAAATTCCATAAATTTTTGACAAATCGTTGGTAATGGAGTTAGAAGCACCGTTGCAATAAAATGCTTTAAAATTTTGAAAGGTCTAGATCGTGTATGAACTACAGTATATATGTATTGAAATTTTCGAAAAAAGTGTTTTCAAGGGTTGTAACGTATAAAACCTATACCATCGTGTAGAGCACGAAAAAAATGAATTTAAAAAAAAATTGACTCTTTTAAGTGGAGGGAAAATAGAGAAATGACTACATAAAGTTTTCACTATAATAACCCCCTTTATCACTATAAATCATAAACATTTGCAATTTCATAAACTTTGCGCGTTCAAGGGTTCAGATGAAAGGTCGTTCAAGTAGCTTAAAAATGCAACCCTTTCGAATTCAGGGCCGCAACCTCATGAGGGTGAAATATCGCATAATTCGATTAACACCCTTCATCCCCCTGCCGTTTTTTTAATTTTTTGACCATGTTAGCACATTTTTTTGTTGCAAAAAAGTTATGTAGATCGACGAGTCTGCTAAAAAGACAAGAATATACATAGTTTTCATTTCAGGGCCACACCCCTATCTCGATGAAAAATAATTAATACTGACTTTGAGAAAAAAAGCCTAAATTCATATTTTTTCGTGCTCTACACGATGGTATAGGTTTTATACGTTGACCTTTGGGGGCCGGTTTCCTATATGGTCGTGGGCATCGTTCGTTTGAACTTAAAAATAAACAAAATTTAAAACTTGCATGTATTAATAACAAAGAAAGTCAATCGATTTATGTAACAATTAGTCGATGACATAGGTATATTTATAGAACTAATCGTCAGCGATAAAACTCTTATAACTGTTTAAACTAGAATTGTGCGAGTGCTTGAAAATTCGAGATGAAAAGTTTCTTAAAATAATACAATTATATTTTTACATTTCTTTTTAAAAGTGTAATTTGTTTATATGCATATGAATTTATTGATTACTGAAAAGAAATTCTCTAAATCAAATAAATCTTTATTGTTTTTACTTTTTTTTTTTGACATTCAATTTAAAATATAAGAGTAGCTCCACTAGCGAAAATCACGTGTATATTCATATTTTCTCAAAGTTAAAAATTCTTTATATTTTATACATTGCTTCGTTGTATTCATAAAAGTAAATAAATATTATTTTACTGATTAAAGTCTTTTATAAAAAGCTAAAACCACGTAAATTTGAAATGATAAATTATTGAAATATCTGCATAAAATACTTTCTGTTTTCCACGAATCAAATAATTATTATTTCGCTTCTTCAAAGCTGAATGTTTCTTTTAGTATCGCATACCAAAGAAAAAAGAAAAGCAATCACTGTAACGAAACATCCGAGCTGTTTCATATCCTCTCAGCAAAAAGTCAATGGACATCGAGTTGCGCAAAGCACTCAAAAAATTGAAGAAAAAAACATCTTTACACACTGCAATCTACCGTAGATTAAGAAAGGCCTCGCGAATTTTATTTTTCCTCCTCCGTCGCACTGTCGCTCGCTCGCATAAAATTTCAAATAATTGAAATGGAAATGCGCGCGGCGAGGCGAAAAGTTTTCATCTTCCGGCTCTATCCAGCGAGCGCGACGACTTGCGCGCCGTCTTGCTTACACAAAACCGAGGGCGAGTCAAAGAAAAGCTCGTTGCTCGGGCTCTTCAAGTTAACGGGGCAGGCGCGCGGCAGTAGCGCCAGGTCGTTAAGATTCTCTAATCTGTTCGCCGTCGGCGCGGGTGCGACACTTAACTGTTAATCGCGCTATAAATCGTTGAAGAAGCTGCCTGCGCGCTGCGACCGCCCGCTGCTGATCCAGGCTCCCGTTGCCAGGCAAAACGGAAACAAACTCGAGCGCGAAACTTGGGCTTAATAGAGAAAGTTGCGCGACGAGTGCAGGCGCGTATATAGGAGCGCGCATCAAGGCGGTGGATTGTTGAGGCTCTTAGACTTCCGAGTGATGGAGAGAGAAAAAAAGAGATAAAGAACGGGAGAGGAGGGGGAATATTGAAGATGATTGGCACTATTGACGCCAATAGCTTGTGCATCGAGAAGCGCGAGCTAACGCTGATGTTGTGCGTTAAGGAGGTCGTGCGGCGAAATGCAAGGCCGAAGAGTACAGTGGGCCGGAAAGCCTGATTATTGAGTCTTCCGTGGAGCAGGCAACTCGAGAACTTTATTAATGGGACAGAAAAACGATTATTGTTGCCGTATGAATGGTTTTTGATTGTTTAGAGATTAATGTCGTTAGTGGTGTAATTAGGTTTTGATTAGTGGACCTTAAAGGCGATTTTTTTAATTATTCTGGTCGGATGATTTTTAATTATTTTTGGATGATTATATTTCTTTGGTAACTAATGAGAAAAATTATAGTGATTTTCAAATATTATAAAGAATTTTCATGAGCGAATATATATTTAAATACATTTTACTATTTACATTAAGATTTTAATATTTTCGCGATTTTGCTTTTCTTAAATACAGTCTGTGTTAGTCATAGTTGATTTTTCCTTAAAAAAAAGTACTGATACCCATAGAACTTTTGCAAAGTTTACGAGATAAAATTTAAGTTTTTGAAGTTTTATTCCAAACTATATATACAAAAATACTTGAGCGCATGTCTGATCAGATCCTACTTTTTCTACTTCGGCAAGCATAAAATGTTGACAAACAGAGTACATAATCTATACGCATTACGGATATGGCTGAAACTTTACAGTAATATTCTTTAGCCGAAAATATGGGACACGTGTTTTGTCTTGGAATCCCATAAGTTAGTCAAGAAATTTAGCAGAACATTCTTTAAAAAAAGCTTCCTCTATGAGGAAGCAAAAGTAAGTGACAAAGATAAGCTTTTATTTAAGTTTTTGTATGAGTAAAATGCGCTATTACATAAGAAGTTACAAATAATTGAATATGCAGCTAAATGCGTGACTCCAAGGTTATGTACTCTATTTGTAGATTTGTACCTAGTATAACAATATGTCATAACTTTCTTCATTATGACTAATTTTAACTATTTTTAAAGTAATATTACGTAATTTTTTCTATTAAAAGAAAGTTTATAAAAAGCACATTCTATTTTATTTAGAAAACGTTTGCAACAATTCTATGAATAGATCTTATTTAAATAAGGTCAATTAAAATAAACTTAATTTTATATTTTTTTTTCAAAATGATGAACTTCTACACTATTTAATTGACCAATCTCAAATTACTTAAGTTCAAAGAAATTTTTTTTTTAATTTATTGAAGATTTTCTTTCAATAACTTTATTAAGATATTCAGCAGTTTATTCAATAGAAATCAAACTATAAATTTATTTACAACCAATTAAATTTTTCAATTGTTCGTTTAAAATTTTATGTTTGGATTAAAATGTTCGTTATCCAAAAGAATATTAGCCCTTTAAAACTTAAATTTTTTTTAAATACGTAAGCAATATTAAATTATAATTTACTGTACTTGTTACGGCTCAAACAAGTTTTTGAGATATTTTATGAAATTATTACACCATAAAATTCATATAATTCGTACATCTGAAATACTACTTGTTTGAGCAAAATTTTAAAAAGTACAATTTTGTTGAGCATAAATTTTTTAAATTATTAAGATATGAATAATTCTAAATTATCAAAAAGAATGTAATGTGTGTATAGATATGTGTTATATTACTACATTTAATGATATTAATGAGCAAAATTTTAAATTCGTTTGATAAACGTAAAGTTTAGCTAGAAGTTTAGTAAAATAAAATCTTAATATATGATGAATATAAATAGAACTTGAAATATAAGAAATATTTTCTGTAAAATTATTTTTTATCATCAAGTGGCAGAAATTATTATTGCTAAAAATAGTTTTGCACACTTAGAAAGTGTAGAAACAATAAATAGGTTGCACGCCATTTTTATTTTACTTGCATGCATTGCTATTTCTAAAAAACAAAAATAATTTTTCATCATAAGTAATGTTCATAATGTGAAAATTTAACAGTTATATTTTTGAAATGAGTCATGACTCGACTTAAGAATACGCAGACTAATATTTAAAGTGTTATAGATTTCATCCGAAAGAGAACGCACCAGTTGTACATTTAAAAAGTCAGGCTCCATCGAACGCGTTGAAAATCAATAAGCTCCCTCATTACAGTTAGCAAAAATTACAAGCCTCGGACGGCGTAGATAAGTCAAGGAGCCGAAGGAAATAGAAAAGGAGGGAACCACCAAGTATAGAAAACCGAAAGTAGAACGAGCGAGAGAGCGAGAGAGAGAGCGGGGGTTAAGAGGGAAAAATGAAAAAAAGAGCAATAACTGAATAGGCAAAGCGGCCGCTTGCGAGTGCAAGTGAGAGCTAAAATGTGTATAACGAAGAGAAAGGAGTTGGGGAGCGCACGTGGGGAAATACACATACACTGACAGGCAGCGAGTGGAAACAAAAGAGAAAACGAGCGCTCGGCCGCGAGGTGGAGGGCGAAATGGACGGGCGCTCGCTGATTAGCCGGCTGCTCTTCCCCCCCCCCCCTCCTTCCGTCTCTCCTTCTCTCTGTCTCTCTCTCTCTCTATCTCTTCTCGACCACAGAGAAAGAGAGAGTGAATGTATGTGTGCATATGCGTGTGTGTGTGTAGAGCCGGCCAAGGGGTCGAGGTTAACGGTGCGCGCGCCTTCTGCCCGACGCTTTCCGCAAGCTTGAGCTTTAAAGCTCGGCCTCCCACACGTGCTAAAGGAGCTTGGCAGGTCTGGCGAGAGATGGCGCAGCGAGTCTGAATTAAGAGCTTGCGGAAAGTGGCGCAATCTGGTTTTGGACGGTGGAAGCGACGTTCGTTTTTAGCCCGGGAAATTACGAACTTGCGAGGAGAGTCTCTCTCTCTCTCTCTCTCTCGCTCTCTCTCTCTCTCTCTCTCTCTCTCTCTCTCTCTCTCTCTCTCTCTCTCTCTCTCTCTCTCTCTCTCTCTCTCTGTGTGTGTGTGTATTGATTGGCATTCGTGCGAAAGACGAAAGCGGGGATGCTGATAATTTGTGCATTCAGTTCTGTGTCCTGATGTCGTCTTCTTTACGTTCCCTTTTTTGTAAATTTACGGAAACTTAAATAAGTATTGGTTAAGCCATCAATGATCAATCTTATTAAGATATCACGTGTGTTACCTAAACTAATATATTTAAGAATTATGAACCTATCTAGAAGTTCAGCTTTAAGTTTAATACGCAAGAAAGCTAATAGAGACGACCAGTCAATATAACTTCCAAATAATGTATTTTATTGCATTAAATTTAAAAGTCGTATTCTTTATCTAGTTAGAACCTTAAATTCTTAAAAATAATAACATATTGAATTAAATATAAATTTTAATTAAGTAATTACGTTTGATGAATATTTTAACATTTTTAATGATATTTTTCTTATAGTTCTAGAATATTTTAAGTTTACGTAATTTTGATAATGTAAACATTTTGTCATTATATATAAACGGTTGAAACCCACGTCATTTAATTTCAACATTAATAAATTTTAATTTAGATTAACTCTTTGAATTTTTATTTAAATGAAAAAAAAATATGTGCACTTTTTTTCTTATCCCAAATAAACGAATGATATTTTTTACAAAAATGTACTTGGCAAAGTCCCAATTAAGTATATTGCATAAAAAAGTTTTTGAGAAGCCTTACATGATGATTATGACGAGCTCATTAGTAAAATATTACATTACTTATTGTTACATACAAATTTAATTTTATATCTATATTTTTGTGAAAATATTGTTGTAAAGTAAATTTTTGTCTCATTATCTTAAATAAAATTATATTTTTTTTAAAATGACTCTAAAGTAAAAATATAAAGTAAAATATTTTAGTCTAAAAGAACCTTTAATAAATAATTATATATTTAATAAAGTACATTCATTTATTTTTTATTTTACTATAAGTATTTAGGTACTATATAAACTATATAAAGCGTATAAATTTAACGTTACATGATTGGCGGTAAATTTTTAAAGTCAAATCTTTCTAAGGACATTAATGAGACTACTTATCTTTGTGATATGAAGCGTTTTTTTTACGCTAATACAGCTTGGAAACCTTTTAAGCTGCAACATTAGCTCTTATAATGTAGAATTTTATACTATCTATATATTTTTTAAATTCATATTTTTTCAAATTTAACCACTACGTTGTTATCGCATTAAATTTGATTCATAATTTAATTATTAAGTTTATGTACTGTTTATATTAATAATAATTATATGTTTATTATTACTTTTTGTTACAGGTAAGTTCTCTTTCTTCTACTTATTAGATCATCTAGAATATTCAAAAAAGAAGCCATCGGTAAGTTTGTAATAATTCAATACAAACTTAGAAATTTTATAAAATTTTATATTTAACAAATAAATGCAGCTTTAACAAGTTAATCCCACAGAATTCCCCTTATCATTCAATAAAACTTTTTTACTTTCTGTTTCCTATTTTTCTAAGTAACGAAAAATTGTTAATTATTAAGGAAGGGTATAAACTAAAAGCCCTAAAAATGTTGTAAAACAATTTTGCTATTATTTTATATATCTTTATCATTGTAGAATAGATAGAAACATAATCTACCTACAATTTTAATAAAGCTCTATAATTAGTAAAGTTCTCATGTACAGTTACACTACTCCATTTCATATAATACTCAGCGGAGAAATTATTTTACGTCTAATGTGCACCTATAATTGAAAGATATATAATTCTCAAAGTGAAAGAATTATTAATTTTAGGATAAAATATAATTTAAATTAATCTTTTAAATAGACTTATTATTTAATTAAATTGGCAAAGAAATGCTTTTAATTAGTTTATAACATTATCTTGTTAAATGATTCAGAAAGAGAATTATTCGCAAGTAAATATTATGTTTAACACGTCATAAACTTACTTTATATTCCGAGCACGAAATCATGTAGGGTACTGATCAGTAACCTGGAAATTTAAAATTTAAAACTACTTCATTAGAATAATAAGTAATGTTGAGGTGGTTACTATCATTTTATAGACTTATATGTAGACTTGCAACAAATAGAATAAGTTATTTATTTATACAATCTATAAATAAAAGATTTATTTGTGAAATAGAGTCTAATAACTGAATTGATAATTTCGATTCAAAATCGCTTACTATGAATCTAAAAAGAAGAGAAATTATGCGTGAAACTATTTGATAAATAATATATATCTACTAAATTTTATGAGTTTTCGCTGACAAAATTTGTACAATAAATATTATTATATTATGTATAAATTTTGCTATAAAACAATAATTTTTTTGATTTTTCGAAGGTGTCACAGTTTTCCTAATTATTATAGTAATATTTGTTATTCTATTTTTCTCAGTGTATATACCATAAATAGAGATATTATGAACAAGAAACAAAATATTTTTCAACTATACTTTTTTTAAATATTTCTAGATTTCCAAAAATTACTGTATTAGTATGCAATAGTAATACAGTTTGTGCATCAAATTTCTAAATGAATATTTTTCATTTACTTTATAGTACAATATTATAACTTACTATTAAATAATAAAAATTTTATCTTAAATTCATACAAAATTTAGAGTTGTACTTATTTCAAAATAAATGTCAAAATGAAATCCTATTTTAAAATCGAAAATTGTAAAAATATTTTCCTTTCAGAACGTTCACGTTTTTAGAGCTAAGCTCAAATAGAAGTTTTATTTTTCTCTGGTGCCAGCTAATTAAGTCTGAGAGAAAAATGGAGGAAAGTAAATGCAACGTAAATTATACTCAATTTTCTTTTTCTTGATTCTTAAAAAGTGTCTGTAAACTATTAGTAGGATTTGTCTTATAATATGCTGTCTTTAAACTTTATTTACATGATCTTGCTTCTAGTAACTAGTACATTTTAATTTATTGTATTTATCATATGAAACTGTGAAATGATTTCTAAAAAATGAAATAAACTTTTTGTAAGAAAAATATATATTTCAAAATGTTAAATCATTATAATTATAATTATTATTTAATCTTAAAGTTAATATACATTTATCAAAGTTTAAATACACTTTTATTTTAAAATAATAAAAACATTTAAATTTATTTTTTAAACACAAAGTTTTACAGTCAATATTATGAGACCAGAGAGTTAGTAAACTGCATTAGAAGTGTTTGCACTGTATCTATCGGATAATTATACAAAGGTTCACACTATTCTGTGAAACTTGTACGACTAGATATAACATAATAATACATAAATTTAAAAAAAAAATTAAGTTTTGATTTTAAAAGGAGAACAGAATATGATATACAGTCCTGAATGAATTCATTGCCGTAGATAGTTTTATTTTTTTAATCATTCAAATTATTATAATATTTTACTACATAAACTATTTATGCTAATTTTTAGTAAGTTTAGTAATTTATTTGCATTAAAACTTTATCATTTAATGGAAGTACAATCAAAGAATTTAAAATAATTTTTTTAAAAGCTAATAATTGGTTTAATTCAAAATTAATTAAAAGATGTTCCAGCTTTTAACATAAACGTATATTGTTCTACTGACATAAAATTCCATATTATTTACAATAAATTTTACCACGCAGTTTTGTGTCGCTTGATACTTTCGTGCTATATTTAAAGCTGTACTCATAAATAGCACAAGAGCATACAGGTTGCAGGTAAAAATATCTCCTTATTGATATACTTTAGTGTTTAGTTTATCGATGAATATTGTAACATATTTGCTATGATTATTAGTTAAAAAAAATTTTAATGTAATTAATAATTTTAAACATCTAAAAGAATATAAAACATTTTGAAATATTTAATTTTCTCGGAAACGGACAAAAACTCTATTTTAAAACTCGAATAAAGTCTAGAATACTGTGTTTTTGCTTTGAATCAAAAGGTTTCTATTATTTGTATTGTATTATAGAAATGATATTTTTGTAATGCCATCCCTTGTTTTCAAATAGTTTGGAATTCAAGGAATGAGTTAAAAATATTTTTCTGTGCATTTAGGAGATAAATTTTCAAAATGACTCTACTTTAGCGAAAATTTGAAAAAGCAATCGAAAATAAAAAAAATAGAAAAACTTATCTTGCTGGCACAAACGTTTATTTTTTCTTTTCATAAAAAGTGTTATACGTATAAAACAACAATGACTTATCATTTTGAAATAAAAATTATTTTAAATTCATCTAGTGGGGTCACTGACATTCATTTAGATTTTTTTTATTTCTTTATTTCAAACGAAAATAACTTTATTTCTCAAGATTGTAATCTAGAACTGAATTCTATAATAGTTTGAAAAAAATATATTGTAAAATAAGAACCTTAATTTCAAACCGATTGCAGTTGAACGAAATCCAAAACGCTAAGTGAAAAATAATAAAAATCAAAGCAATAAATTCTTGGCGCAACTTTTAATTTTGATGTCAGGGGTGCCGACGTATCAAAATCGTGAAATATTTCTTTTTGCCACGTCCGTGTTTGTAATTTACTGCCGGTGGCGCTCGGTGGGATAAAAAGAAAAACTCGCTGGCGACAGAGATTGAGGGAAAATGAGAAAGAAAAAAAAAGTAGTGAGTAAAAGAGATATTGAGAGTGTGCGTGGAAAAAACGCGAACACGAGCCTATAAAAGCGATATAAAGAGAGAAACGACGAGGAGAAGACTGAGAGAATATACGAGTAAGAAAAATTAAGAGGATTTGCAGCGGCGAGTATACAGTGAGAATTGGAGATATTTTCATTTATATCCAGTATCAAGGATATGGTAAAATAAAGAACCTTGTACCAAAAAGATTTTAAAATGTATTTTTACTTAAAAATTCTCTTTTTATATAGAATCGCTCGCAATTATTTAGATTTGACTTTAAAGATTTTTAAATTTATTAGTAACGCTAATTTTATAAAGACTGTTCAATCATAAATATATTATTAGATTCGTTATTTTTAAATTCGAATGACCACCTATTTTATTAAAAATTTAAATTTTTCATATTAATATTTATAATATCAAATTTATATGATTTCTCATGTTCAATTATTCTTATCGATAATAGTATTTCTCTTGAACAGTACTTATTACTGTATCGGTAGGTAATAAAGTTCTAGAACATAATAGTCTAGTACGTACAGTAATTATTATAGTAGTTGGTTAATGTATTAATTATTATTAGGATTAGTTTGTTAATTTATTAATTAACAAACTATTAAATATTGTATGCATGGTATATAATTACGTTCAAGAACTTTCCAACTCTTGTTTCTGTAATAAGGGGAGTTTCAAGCCTTCAGGTCTTGTGCTTTTGATTAAACTCTGAGAGGTGTTTTGTAGTCAGAGAGAATGAAGCTCTACCTGTATGATCTCGTAGGCCCTAACTTCTAATATAATCCTCAATTTACTCGTATATTCCCGATTCACGTTACAAACATGTTCGTGGAAAAAGAGAAAAAAATATATAAAAAAAAAATAAAAATTATAATCATATCTTACAGAATCATTTATCAATATCTGTATAATAGTACCTATTTCTTAAGATATATACACCAATTGCTACAAATGATTTTTCATTTTCAAAATAATATAAAAAAATCATCAACCCAAAACACAGAGCAGCATCAACAATTTCCACGACTAAAAAATTCAAAAACTCGAAAAAATCGACGCAAAACGAACGCCGTCCCTCGCCATCCGAAAACACTCTCACGCGCACACCTACTCATCTAGCGGATAAAAAATGAATAGTTTAGCCGCGAAGGATAGAGCGGAGGGGAATCCGCGACGCTAGGCGGGCAAAGATAGATGACGTCCGCGCGCGTGCCAATTCACGAGGGGGCGGCGGCAGGCTCGAAAAACGCCGGGGAAGAAATGAAAAAGAGAGCAGCAGCAGCAGCGCCCCGGCGAACGCCGCGCGCTCACGATGTCGCCAAGAGTGAAAATCTAATATAAACGCGTGTCAAGCAGTTATATAGACCATCCGCCTCTCCCTCTCGCTGCCCGCGCGACAAACACACGCACCTATACACTCGCACGGAGACGCGAGAGCGAGAGAAAAGAGCGAGGCACGCGCTCAGCGCGGTCGGTTCAAAATAATCCGGCTCTCCTCACAGCGGCAGCCTCTCCTCTCTATAAATACAATACGAAAATTCAGTCCGCCGCTCGGCGTCCCGATGCTCGCAGGCAGCCCCCCGCCGCTTTCTGCCAGTCTAGGCATTAAGGGCCACTTTGAGCGATAAATCCGCGACGAGTGAGCCGTCCCTCGGCCCGCGCGCCTCTGGAAGCTTGCGGCCCACGTGCGAGAGCGGCTGCGTAGATGCTCCGTGGACATGTGTTGTTGTGCTGGTTTTCGTGTAAATAGCCGATCGCTTTTCGAGTGCGATAATTGAGGCCGGTCTCGTTGGGAGGAGAGCTGTGTGCACAGGTGGACGAGCGGAGCTGGGTTGGCCGAGGGAAGCCGGACAAACGATTGAGTGCGGAAGTGTCTTGCTGGGCAAGATGTTGGATTTGCTCGTGGGATTGCGGAATGCTCGGGACTGTGACAAATAATTGCGACGGGTAATTGACGGCTTTGTTGGGTTTTACTGTGCGGCTGGTTTTAGGCCGAGTGCTTTCGGTTTTCAATGAGTGGATGAGTGTGATATTTGTAAGTCGAAGAATTTTACTTTAAAATCTCAGTGCCAAAGTGTTTATAATAAAAAATTGTGAATTTCATGATCTTACTCTCGAGATAAAAATCAGCCCCGACCACGGAGCGCCAAGTTAAAATTACAAGCGCTTTTCTTACCAGCGCAGCTCGTTTTACCGCGCACTCGCGGATGTAAACAAAGTGAAATATCGTTATGATTCACAATAAAGATAAATTCCTTCCTTACCCCGAAGAGAAAAGCAGCGGGCAGCGGGCCGCGAGGCCCGGAGGACGTGACTCCATTAAATTCTCCGAAGCACTGAAAATAGAGAAAGGAAATACCCGATGACAGTTCGGCCGCAGCAGCAGCAGCCATCCTCGACTTACAATACCCAGCCGTAGTGTCCGCGGAATTTTCGCTTCGATTACAAAGCTCCCGGTGCCAGCGTCGGCTGAAACTGGATTGGATATTTATGGAAGCCGCGGCGCGCGCGCTAAGGAAATACCTGAGGACCGCTTGGAAGCAAGCTCGCATCTTCCCTGTGTCCCTTTATCAAAAATGTAGCGCTCGCCAAGCGTGCAAATAAAGCGCAAAGATATCTCGATTATCTTCGCGGGAAGCGAAATAAACTTGCGAGCTTGCGGATCGAACTTTATTGGAAAGATGAAGCTTTCCGCCGAAGAGACCTGAGATAATAAAGCCTGCTCTGGATACATAAACAACAGCGGATTACGAGTAAACTAATTGGAAGAGGAAGAAAGAGCCATGGAGAGGCTGGACCTCATCGAGCAGATGCGGCGCAAGGAGCGCAGGAGACGCAGGGGATGGACCGTTGTTGTCGGCCACGAAGTTCGGTGAGTAGTTTAAAGATCGAACTATATCGAGGAGCCGGGAAAAATAACAGGTAGCTGCGATTGGCGGCGGGGCTGGAGGCTACGTGCTCCGAGTTCGAAAAATTTTAATTAATAAAGAGCAATCGCTCGTCGCGCGCCCATTAAAACTGCCGAGAACTAACGAGAAATTCTACGGAGAGGCCGCTCTCGTTTTGGCTTTATACTTTTTTATTGTGATTGAAAAGTTTGCGACTCGAGATATTCGATGCTTGGTTCTTTACAGTTGAGAGTGGTTAATGATGAAGATTGAGTTTATAAGAAAAATTTCTGAAATTAATAATGTAAAATTCCACTTGTCAGGTCCCCACTGATGGAATGTAACTTATTTAATTAGTGGAATTTTTAATTTAAAATATTAAGCTGCTAGGTAATCTTAGTGCAAAGCCTTTAAAGCTTGTGTGTTGCCACGGGTTTCATAAATATTTTTATGAGATACCATCTCTAAATTGAAAAATTGTAGAACAGGAAGACTACAACGTTTTTGTGCTCTGCCAGCGTAATCTGTTTTGTATGCAAACGAGACAAAGCGCTTGTATTTCTCCAGTGACCATTTCAAATCCGGTTTTCATTGCATTCTTTACTTTTTGTAAAAAAATTTATAATGGTTGGTCTGGATTTACCTAGATTTTAAGTATCTTACTACAAGTATTGTTGTTTTGGTTTTTATTTCCTAGTCGTTGTTAACAACGTGATTTTTGTTATGAACTATTTTATTTGCAGCTTTCAAACAAATGCTATTTATTTTTAACTTTACATTTTATTTTTATATTTATTATATTTTCTTACTTGTTTATAAATTGTTTTAATTTGTTGATTTGTATTTATGATCGTACATCAATCGTTGCGAAAAACGAATAAAATAAATGTTTACAGCTAACATTTATTCATTTTAGTTAAATTATTTTTCTCTCAAGCAAGAATTAATTCGATTTTCTCTTAAATTTAGAATCCGCGTCAAGTTTTTTTAGTTCATTGCGCGGTGTACGTGCAAATATTTGGAACAAATATGTAGTGCTTATTTTTAGTTTTCTTGATCGTGACATTTGAAGATTCGAAAATTCCTCGGCAAGATTTTTAGCCTAGGGATAGCACTACTATGAGAAAGAGAAAAAACAAGGAGTCTCGGATTGAACGAGCCGAAAAACGAGGGTTACTAGATTAATTATAGAGCGCAAAAAAGTAGGGCAACGTCCCATGCGCGTGGCTGATTTCTACGGGAGAGTCTGCAACGATAGATCATTGGGCCGTGCATCACCTTAATATGTCATTTTGGACAAATTTAAGACATTTATAAAAACATTAAGTTCAATTTTAGACCTTGTACCGCGTTCGCCCGGCTGTTTATATACGTCGGTGCCGGTCATTAGTTTTATTTCTTAATTTTAAATAATTTGTGTATTTTTAGATATTAATGATTTCCTTCATAACACGTGCATACTTGCTAAACTTACATAATTCGTTCAAAAATAATTTGAAAGGCATCGCAGATATGAGGATGCCATGATCTCGTCATTGAGATCATAAATTTTAGAGAACGGTCAAATTTATGAAATTTAGATCCTCTCTAAAGACTATTGTGACGTCAATTCCTTACCTACTTAATGGCAGTGTCGTATCATCTTGATCTAGCTTTTGAACAATCATTTTTCTTCTTTAATATATCAAGGGAATTAAGAAGTTTAAAATAAAATCAAGTTTTATTTTTTAACGATGTGCAACAAATTTCTATTTCAATTGAATAGTTTTGAAATTGTAATCTAATGATATACTTATGTATTTTTGCATTAAACGATCAAATAAACGCTTCATTATGTAGAATAATATTTGGTTCTGTTTCAAAAATGACAATACTTTAGTTCTGATACTCAAACCACTCGCGTAAATATATTGAAAGACTAATCTGATTGTAAATAAAATTATTTATACATAAAATGCTGTGTCCACTGTGGTCACTGAAGATATTTATAATATCCTCAAAAATGTTTGATATTTTTTGTAATGTTTTTTCTTCTAACATACCTATCTACCTGACTTTATAATAGTGAAAAATTGTTTATTATAAAAGTTATTTTAAAATAATAAAATCATAACCGAAAATTGATTGTTATATTCGCAATATTTGAAAGCTTAAAAATAAACAAATCAATTAAACTTAAAAAAATTTAGATCAGAATGAAAAGAAAAATTTTTATTTATTGTTTGATTTACAAACAATATTTTTTTAAAAATATTTTTTACAATTTCGTGAAACTCAACTCTCATAATTAAAACATGGAAATTGAATATCGTAATAAATGTATATTTTTATTGATGAAAGGAAAAAAATTCTATATATTTTTATTATACTATTGTATTTCAAGCAAAATATTATTTTGGCTTTGAAACTTGTAAAAATATCTTTCATCTTTCAATAAAAATAGAATTTGAAAAAAATTCTTTATATTTAATATTACAGTTTCTAAAATTGCTATCGTATCGCTAAATAAAAATCAGAAAAATGTATTGTAGTAAACAATTTAACATGTTTTTATTATGTTATTGTATTTCTAGTAAAATATTATTTTGACTTTGAAATATCTTAAGAAATATCTTTCTTTTCTCAAATAACTTAGAATTAAAAAGAATATCATTTTAAATTTAATTTTACAGTTACTAAAATTGCTATCATACCACTAATCAAAATTCAAGAAAATCCATTACATCAAACATAAACCATCTAACTTTCAACACAACTGTCAACACAATACACTTAACCATTCATATAGTCAATGAACTTGTACCACGTCATTGTTGACAAACACCAGAAACATCACGAGCGCAGAGCTCACCACATCTGAAAGCTCAATTCTTAAAGAAGACAATATTATCAATTACCGCAATCGGCAAGCTTCTCTCTTCTCCTGCATTGAATAAATCACTTTTCCGGCGGCCGATCGTTAACCAAATCAACGAGGCTCTCGATGCCAGCTAACCCGTGATGCACATCCGCGCGCCGGCAAATAGTAGCCAGCCAAGTTTGACCTTATATATACGCGTTCGTACAGTACACACGAGCCGTACGGCCGATTTGCGCTCCATCGCAATTGCGAGCGCAGTGCGCGGGCTCTAACCCACTAAATAATTCAGGCCGATCTACTACTACTACTACTACTACTACTACTACTACTGTTGCATTAATTAAGAAAAGTGAAGCTAGCACGACCGACTTGTTCTCTCTTCCTTTGTTTCTCTCTCTCTCTCTCTCTCTCTCTCTCTCTCTCTCTTTCTCTCTTTCTCTTTCTCTTTCTCGTACTTATTAAGTCGACTTAGAGTTCGTGGCCGCCGTTCTAAATCAAAAGCCAGATTAGCGACCTTTGGTCACGAGAAAATCCTGGTTGAATGGGACGATTCGGGCAATTAAAATGCCGCGCAGAGAGAATGTCCGAATAAAAGGAGAACGCCGGAATCGAAGAGCTTTATTCGTGTTTGCGGTCGGGACCGTGTTTGTTGGCAGTGTAGCGGTCTGACGAGGGTCTAGAAAGCTCTGGATTTTGAATGTCGTCGCTGCCTGGAGAGATGAAATGTTTTTTGTATTTTATTAAGGATTTGAAACACATTTGGAATAGAAATATTGTTTAATAGACATTTTTATTTGAATGAAGAAGTGCTGAAATTAAGTTCAATACTAACTTTTAACAATTTTTATAATAAAGACTGTTTCCTTATTATTGTAAAGCTATAGAAATGAATATGGGTTTTATATTAGTTGAATATAATTTTCCATGATACAGAATTAAAAAACTTTTAAATCGGTAAAAAGTTGAAATTTTTAAAATTTATTCTACATAAAATACTTCCAATAACTGTCAAGTATATTTTTCAAAATTGGAGTATTTTTATTTATTACGTAAATTATTTACAATACTAATTCTTTTATAAGTATTTATAGTATATTTATAATCGTTTTACATTTTAATCAATAGAAATTGTTTCAAAACGATCTGTAATTATAAAATTAAGAATTCACATAGTTGTCCATAAATTGTTGAAAATTAGAACTTACTTTACAAAAGTATGTAAAATTTGGTAGAGTAGTATTTTAGTAATTCTGCAAATTAATTTTAAAATGTCTATACTTTGATGTTTTTTTAGACTCTTATTTTAACATTAATAGAGGAGTTTATATACACGCTCTTAATTAAATGGATAATTGAACGTACTATTAGTACAGAAAATTTTGATTTTATCTTAATTAGCATATAATTAAAAATGTTTACTGACGCTGAAGAATTTAAAACGCTTATTGCAGAAATAAGCTCTATTGTACATTTTGCTTTATTTGCATAATTAAAGCCCACGTCAAGAAATGCATTATCCTATGAAAATACTTCCTTATTTTGTTCTTTACTATAATATTAGAGTATTTATTTAAATAATTCTCATAATTAGTATCTTTTTACCTAGTCTTTTTTGTATTGCAAAGAATCTAAATATATGAAACATTTTCTTTTTTAATTACTAATTATTGATAGAATAAGACATTATAATACATTAATAAGGCATCCTATATATTCTTACTTGCTTTTACTATTTAGGAAATCTGAATTTGTAACTGTAAACTTCGATTATTTTTTATTGCATAAATTAATATAGAAGAAAAAATATATATGTAAATATATATGTATTGTTAACATATTTCTTGAAAAATTAATGAAAATACCTATTTATTCAATAGACGATAGTCTACAGTTTATTCATTGAATTAATTTTGACAAAACGACAACACCCACGATAAAACTTACCATCATCCATAAATAATAATCTTAATTAAATAAAAAATTCCTTACCACTACTTACTCTTAATATAATTTCATAACGCGCAACTAAACCGTTAATCAACAAACTTGCCCCGGCCCGTCTCCACTCTGGCAAAAACGTTCATTAAAACTCGCCGCCCCAGTGGTCTGGCTCCACCACCACCAGCCGCTCATTACCGTGCGCTAGTCTACAAATTAATTAATTCCCTAAACACGCGGCAGCCCAATATCCAGCCTCTTTTCCACCTCATCATCGTTCAATCGGCCGAAACATCAAGAGCCGGGATGGACCATCAGATAAAAAAAGCGCGATCAAGCTCAGTAAATTATCACCGGCATATGAAAAAACAAAGAAAATCCGCTTGGCGCGCTGCACTCTAGCGTGCTTTTTTCGCAAAGCTCATACCCGTATCGATCAACGCTTCACTCCGTCCTCCGGTTCCGACATTATCAACAGCCGGAGCTTTTGCCGTCGCTCGACTCCTGCAAGCTCTCAGGAGGTATACACATACCAGCAGTGGGCTTGAGATTCTCTATATCGATTCTCGGCCAGCAGGTGGCACCACAGGAGCGAAAGCTCGCAAGCGCTCTGGAGGAGGGGGAGATGCAGCGGAAACTGGGGCAGCACGGCTGTGACGCGCTATAAGGCTTGGCGAGCCCCCGGCGGCATGTATTAAGACGCATGTCGAAAAATCTATACGCGTTTACGCGTGTAGCGAGCGAGAGAGATGGAGAAAGAGCTGGCTGCGGATGCACGCGCGCGTGGGAGGCATTATATCCCCCCGGAATATTTAGGGCTCGGCGGGAGAGCGCGCGGACTGAATTTAACGCGCGGTTTTGGATTTATGGAAAATCGTTCAGGGTTATGGCGGAGTCTTCGATTTTCCGAGGGAGAGCCGCATTTTTTGAAGGACGTTTTACGCGCCCGATATTATGGAGTGTTCGGGGCAGAGAAGGTGCATGACGTTAATGTCTTTAGTGTGATTAAAGTATGCATCTCGCGCGCGCGCGCGTGAGCGATGAATAATTAGGGGAGCGCGCTATAATATCATCCTCAAGGTGCACTGAATTAATTAAAATCTGAAGACAATTAAATCGCGATTTAATAAGGTGGCAGTGGAATTATTTTGTGAATTTCACTTCCAGTTATATTTTCTTTCTTGTTTCGGAGAAAGCAAAAATTTCATTTTCGTTTGAAGAAGTCTATTTAACTAGCTTTATTTGATTAAGAAAACATTAAAGGTTTGTAAATAACGTTACTAATTACACATTATATTAATTAAAATAGTCCTAAATTAATATAATTCTCGATATTCGAATTTTTGAACATAAAACTATTTTAATTAAGTTGACTTTTGATAAATTACGTTTTTGACATTTACTTCTATGAATTTTAAATCTCTAAAATTTGAACCTAGTGTGTTTTCGAACATTTACTTTAAGAATACAAAAAAAAAATAAATTAATATATTTTAAGCAAATTTCAACGATACTAAAAATATCGAAACCTAAATTTTTGAATGCATTTAATGACTTAGCAGTAGTAAAATTAAAACTACAATAAAAATCGACAGAATAAGCCAGCTGGCGCAATAAGTTCATCGCGTTTCATGCCCCTTTTTTCACTCTCTTTTTCTCTCGAGCGAGGAGGGCGTAAATCATTTAAAAAGCGCTGAAACTAAACGCCCGGCGAGCGCAATCGCATTTAATTCACCTTCTCTCGGCGCTCCGCTCGTGGAACAAATTAAAGACTAGGTCGATTGCGTGCTAACGTTGCCAGCTCCCACGTGGCGCGCGCGAACCGGAATAGGCGCAAACCGCGAGCAAAAAAGTGCGCGAGCTTCTAAAAATGCTCAAACACGTGAGCGGCTAAGACAGTGCCTGCTTTGCGTCGGCTCGCCGATGAAATTTTTGGTACTAATGGGAAGGTCGAAATATGGATCGCTTGCGTCAATCGAATACTTCGTCAGAGCAGTTTCTTTGCTCTCTATATATGCTGTCGGTGTAAAGGCATAATCTCTTTGCGCGCATCTTTTGTGAAAAAGGAAGGTATCTTACGTAGTCGACGAGTTATCGTTGCACTGAACTTTGCATGTCTTAGCTAGATTTTACATCATTTGAAATTTGAGAATATAGGAATTGATGTAGAGGATGTATTTTAGGTTTTTACGCTATGATTTTAGAGTTTGTCAAATTTTTGTTATTTAATTTTATTATTTTATTTTCTAAAGATTTATTGCTATAAAGTGGTATTAAATTTTTAATGAAGAATAATTTTTAATTGAAATGTTAATACTTTTTGAAGTGCACTTAATAAATGTGTATTGATTTTCAGTATATAATTTTTATGTAAATTGAATTGCGTTCATCACAATTGTTAATACGGATAAATATTTTTACCTGTTTATATTCTGTAATAAAAATAATTTTTTTTAAATGTACTGTCTGTATTTTTGCATTTTCGAGGATCGGTATAAGTTTCCTTAATGTAATAATACATACATACACATAGCCGCATATTTGTACTGTAAGTCAATAAATCTAAAGCTGCGCTTAATTACAAATAATAAACATCATAATAAATAATACAACAAATGTGAAACATTACGGTTTGTTGTATATAATTTATAAAAATAATTAATTTTGAATTAATGAATGAATTGAGTTGCTTGTTGTATGGCCTGCATTTAATGAAAATATAATTGTTTAAAATCATTGGATATTCTTTTTATATACAAATCTTTATAGACTACTTCTTAAAAAAATTTGAGGATCTAGAAATGTTTATCTGGTATATTTGAAATGAATACAAACACAGATATGAAAAAAGTGAATTTCAAAATTGGGAAAATAGAATTTGTGGAAGGGTAGAAGTCCGTTTTTGGGTTTATCGAAACGATAAATTTGATCTAAAATACTGCAGGATTTAAGATTTTAAAAATGGTTTCTATAAATATAAAAAAATAAAGAAAACAGAAAAGTAAAATAAAAAATAAATTTAAGTTTTGTAAAGAATATTGATTTTTATTATCTCTATAATTGATTCAAAATAAAATAATATAGAAAATGATAAAAATAATTTTAAGATAAAAGTAAATATTGATATAACATTGATATTTTTTGGTTATTATTATTTATTATTTACATTACTATTTTCATTGTTACATGATTTCGTAAAAAGAGTCACTTTCTTTGATACAAGATTAATTCATATTTTGTGTGCTCTTACTCGTGAAAAGGAATATAGCTCGGTATCATTTTTTCTTAAGCTAGTGTACCTATATATAAAGAAGGAATAGCAAGATACAGCAAGGAATATCAAGCCGCAATGAGATACACAGACGCTCATTGTGCCTTTGTGTGCCTTCATATCTTTTTACGTGCAAAAGGCCTTATTATGATATATAAATGATGTCTTGAAAATATAAATAACAAAAAAATCATTGAAATAAAGTGGGCCGGTCAGTTATTTATAGATATTTATTAATTACATTTCATTTAATAATGAAATCTTAGATTAAATGAAATATAATTTGTAATATAATTTTTATAAAACTGTAAAAAATTAAAAATTATTTTTGAAAAAATAAATATATTAAAAACAAAAATATATCGTTATCTTTTACTATTCAATAATCAGAAAATGTCCCAAAACTTTACAAATATAGACATAAATACGTTATTTAAAATATCATCATTAGAATTTATAAGTATAAATAAAAAATCGAAAAAAACTCTTTTATCATGCATAATCCAATCTAATTGATTTAGACAAAGATTTTATACAAGAAATACCAAAAAGCTATCATTTTAGAAAATTTCAGGTCGATTTCAGCATACTTACGTCAATTATTCTGGATCAAAGACAATCACTTTTTAAAAATTTCTTTTTATAAAATTTCAAATTTAAGAATTTAACGGATATAATAGCTATAATAGCCAATTATAATACTTTTTTTCAAAACAATCCTATGGATAGTATCGAAAATATAGCCTTTAAAAAATCATATTTTTGGTAAAGAACATAAAAACTATAAAGCGAAAACAAAGTCAATAATCATAAACATTATTTTTGAGTTGAATTTCTTATTAAAATAAAAACCAAGTAGTATAATGAATTTTCTAAAAATAGAATCGGCTAAGAATTGTAGATTTTTAATATCATAAAAGATTCTTTGTGAGAAAGCAATACAGGTTCATTTCTTTTTCTCGTCAGAACATATATTACCAAGGCAATAATACTTTTTTACTTTATGAACTTTTATATTATATGTAATTTAGTGTAAATTAATTATTATTAATATAGTACGTATATAAATTGAGTAATTATAAATTGCACATAATCATAAGAAAATTTGTCCCATCATTTGTCACATCTCCTATCTTTGTCTCAAAACCTCGACCTTTTCCTTTGTCTAATGAAACTATCTCTCTTTAAATCTACAAAATTCTGCTTCCTTCAACACCTTCTCATTCAAGATGCTGATCTCGTCTTGCCCGCGCTGGATATCTAGGTTGGCTGTCTTTGCTGTATTTTATTTTACCTTAAGCTAGTTACCATAGCCTAAGGCAAATTATTTTTAACTTCCAAGCTTCGTATTTTTTATCTAGGTAGACCTATTGCAATATTCATTTATGATACTCGGTTATTTTTAACTTTTCGATTTATATTTTAAATAAAAAGTTTTAGTTTAAATTATTATTTTTTATCATTAACTTAGCTTCAATAGGAAACATTCTGTTATAAAAAAGTATATGGTATTTTTATTAAACAATAATAAAAAAATGAATTTTTTTCGTCAAAATTTGAATTCCTATCATTTTTTAACCTAGTATCATCAAATTATTTTAAGCAGAGTATTAGAAAGTTTATTCCACAATTTTTTAAATTATATATATTTTCCATAATTTTTAGAAAAATTTACAATAGATTTTTCTTAATGAAAGCATTGTTTTTTCAGCAGCAAATACGGCACAAACATATAATTTTATAAATAAATAATTTTAAAATAAAATTTGTATTTAAGTACTTTATTTATAATTTGTTCTAAAATTAAAAACTATAGATACATTTTTGCCATAAGATATTTTTTTATGACAGCTAAGAAATTTTGAACATTAACCTTTAGAGTACGGGAAAGCCACTATAATGAAAACAATTTCAAATTTACATTTCGGACATTCTTATTAATCTTTATTGGTATTGAGTGTCAGTTTAGAACTTTCCTGTCTGTATGTTTGTCCTTTATTTCTCTTTCTATCCATCGACTATTGTCACATCAGTCTACCTGTCTCTTGTTCATTCTCTTTTATCACCTCGTCATGTTACTTGGCTATTTTGTCGCCAAACAGGGGCGCAAGGCGGCGCCAATTTCCGAATAACACGATTTCCTCTCATTGCTCAGTCGCTCGATATTTTGATGCGTTCCGCTCGTTTGCCGCTTTCCAATATGGATACTGTACCGTCGTCTTTTCTTGTTTCCTGCTTTTAATAACATAATCATTCACTGAATGTACTTTCAATAACAGCTATTTTTGCCAAAAATAAGTTTTATTAATTTTGGACTGTTTTGGTGCAATGTGTTTTTTAATTCTGATTAAAAAAAAATAATTTAAGAACGAAAACTAGAGTAAAAATTAATTTAACATTTGATTATAGCAGAATAAATAATATGTTTTAAATATAAAGAAATCGTATTTAATATAACATATTTTTTCGAATAAATTAAATCACTATTGTTTAAGATTGCTCGTAAAGATAATAGTTTCATTTCATGAATATTCTTGCCATGTTTAATGAGCAAACAATTACATTTATGAGAGCAAATATCTTATAGTTTTATGTTTTGCAAGTAGGAATTTTTTCCGACTTTCATTCTTGGAAAAGAGAACGGAATCTAAAGTACTTCTCGAATAATGAATCATTCTGCAAATAAAATAATCATGTATTTTAGTACATATTTAGATCTTTATAAATAACTTGTATGCTTATTATACATATAATTGACGGATCTTGTTAAAGTGAAATTCCTGGTGATATGAACTTTTTTATGACGATTTGAAATCAAATTTACTCTACCTGATGTACAACCACGCACGTCGTACGTGCTTTGATTTTATTACTCTACCAAATTAAGAACTTCACACGTTTTTCACTCCGTATAAAATTTAAGAAAGAGGTTACATTAAATTTAATTTTTTAAAAGAATACTCTTATTTTAGTAAAAACAAAAGCTTTATCTTATTTTTATTTGTGAATTTTTAGTTTTACAACTAATTACAATTCATTTCAAAAAAGAACTATTTATTATAACTTTAATTCCTAACATTAATTTATAATTTTGCTTTAGTTATTTAATTTTTTTTAAAATGTCTTTCCTAAGGTGACTCTGCTATCAAAAATAAAAATTGTCTATATTTGAGCTACATAGTTTAAAACTTTGTTGACATATTTGAATTACAAAATAATTTTCCGGAATACTTTATCATTTAGATTAAGAATAATGTAAGCAGATTTAAGAGTTAAAGAGGTAAATTTTCGATATAAATTGAAAAGTAAACTATAATTTTCTTTTTTTTAATTAATTTTTTTCAACTGAAGTGTAAAAGTGAATTTATTTACCAAATTAGCATTTTGTTTTAAGTATTTTAAACTAATAAAAATTTTAAATTCTTTATCTTGAATTTTCAGCCTGTACGAAAATAATTTAAAGAAAAACTTCTCTTCTCGGTGAAAATAATCTTAGTACCAATGAACCTAATAATTTCTGGCTTGCATATTATCTCTTATTTTATAATAAACAGATTTTATTATTATGAATGTAATGATGAAAAATTCAATTTGTCATTATTATTATTTATAAATTAAGTATCACAAATATTCCAATAATAAGCGCATTTAAGAGCATTCACATTAACCAAAAAATATTTACTTGAGTCTGTATTAGTATTAAAATTATTGTATAAGTCTCTTTTTTAATAAACAATTTATGAATTATTTACTTCGTACAAGTAATATCACAAAAATAAACTTATTTATTCAGATAGTGGAAAATTTTTAAGGAAAATTTGATTATTTATTAATGACTTATTCTTTTATTTTATTAATGATTTTAATTTCCAAGGTTTCAGGAATTAAGATTAATAAGTTTTAGTTAGATTGTATCATCTGAGTAATGATAAACAAATTTTAATGTTTAATAACGTTAAGAAAAAAATAAATTTTAATTTTTCAAGCAGCACATAAGCTGCAAATATTAAACAAAAAATATCTACCTTTGGATTTCCCATCTTAATAAAAGGCAAATATATAGGTATATAAAGCTTACCCTAATTAAATATCGTTATCTTTTACGTCGCAAATCAACTGGTATATTACATAGTATATGATAAGACAGTGCCGTAGCAAGATATCATTTTATTTCCGTTTTATCAAGCAAATTTATACTTATTATTATTATTTTTGTGAAACTTCGACATTTTTATTTCTTCTTTATTTGATCATTTTAGTCTAATTACCAGAATCAAAGAATTTCAATATGATTCACCTATCATTAAGAATATAAAAAAATTCTTTATAGATTTATAATTTTATTATTATAAGAATTAAGAAAAGATATTGAAGTTTTAATAATTAGTAATAATATAAATCAGCTGATCTTATTATCAAAGACTAACCTGCAACCCAGTCGACATTTAATAGTCTCAAAATATTACAGTTATGATATAAAATACTTCGACAATGTTAGAATTTGGTTACAGGTACTTAGTCTATTTTATAATTGAAATTTTAAAAATCTAATAAACTAAAAGTTTCATCTCTAGTCAGCATACTATCACTATGAAGGCATGTCCCTATGCTTATACGCAGGAAACACATGTTTGACACATATGTTATCTTTGCATTCTGCAAACAGTGAGCTGGAAAAATGTTAACTAGGAGAAAACTGCATTCCTGTAACTATTGATTTCAATAAGGATTTGTCTCAAAGCAGTGCGGAACCCTATTATCAAGAATGTGAAAACTAATTTCTAATATTCAATTTTCCAAAAACATATTACCATTGCATTATTGTTCTTCAATAAAGCAATAAATAAATGACGAGGTGTTTTTTGAAAGTTGAAAATTTAATACAAAAAGAAAAATGGATTTCCGTATACTTAATAAGAAGAAAGGTTTCGCGCCTTAATTTAATTAACACATAAAACTATCCAAAATCCGCTGGTCGATATCAAGCCCAGCGCTATTAGTTCACAGGTGCGCGCGTTCGTTTACATCACAGCTTGCGCGCGTGCACTTAGCTCGTTTACGGCACAACTGATCGGAATAGGCCAATTCGGCAAATTATGACGATCGAATTTGCACGTCGATGCGTATGTTACCAAGCCCCTCTCGGGAACCATTTTGCTCGAAACCGGTGTGCGTGCACACGTGTGTGTACATGTGGGTGTGTGTTCAGCGTATGTAAGCTGTTGACTTAATTCGAAATGAGCGCATTTTGCATTAATCGGAATGCAGCCGCGATGACGCGATTTGTTAAATGTATGGATAGAGGTGTGGTAATTTTGGATTGGGTTGATAAGAAATTACTTCTTTGGTGTAGTATTGATTTGCGGAAAGTTTTTAAAAGCTATATAATTTGTATTATTTTTGACTGGATTTTCTTTGAATTTATTAATTATTTTCTGTTTCGAATCTTAAAAATATCATATGATCTAAGATTTATTATATATTAGACTAATTGATGTAATTTGGAAATATATTTAATTATACATCACGTCTTCTTTTTAATTACCAGATAATACTCTTTATCCTTTAGAAAATTTTTTTGTTAAGTATAATTAAAAAATAATCGTATAAACTTTGCAAACAAAAAAATTAATATTTGTGCATTAACGCAATCGCGTAATGAGTGAAATTACAAATTTATCTTGTTTTTACTCTCTTTTTTTTTGCACAGTGTCAATCTTCAACCTGAATATCGAAGATCGCAATTTTACAATATAATGATTGTTTATAGATACAAAGCTCTGATAAAGCTTTTCTCGTAAATGAATTTTAACCAATATCATCGAAGGCCACTCGAAACAGATTTATGATCACGCTAAAGCGAGACACTCGAGAAACTCATTAACTGCAACAGAATCCATGCTGCGTAGAAAAGCTTTCATTGTAAATTTTAAAAGTCTCCGTGGACCAGCGGCGAATATACCTTCTCTCACCAAATAGACGGCTATTTCGAGGACAGACAAGTGGCTCACCGTGCGCGTGTGTAAGCTTTTACAGGAATGAAGTTTCGTGGTCTGATGAAAATGAACACTCACCAGGGCTTGGTGTCGTTTACGACGAGGACACTGCAAAGTGCGTTTGTCGTGTACCGGTGGGAAAATGCTTTTGAACGATGTTGCGGATGGACGATTACAGACTTTGCATGCCGTTTGTGTTCGGTTACATTGTAATTGCAAAGTTTACTTTGATCATAATAAATTCGTTTCACGTATGCGCACTAATTCTACTGATAAAATATATGAAGATAAAGTTAATTGATTATTTTTAATTATAATTTCGAAGCACTCGTTAATTTGGTAAGATTATAATTAAAAACAGTTGCTTTTTTTTAAGTTCAAAAATCTCAGAACATTCTAACATTATAAAATGAAAAAGGTAAAATTTTACGCTTACTCCAACCTATCAACCAGTACCAATATTAGCGGACTACACCCAACACTCCCCAAATCCACTCCAAAGCAAACCCCCTTGACGAATTTAAATAAGTCAAATGCCAAACTCGACCTCTCAGAGCGCGTGCCTCTCGCATAGCCCTCGTGCCCCGATGCAATATGAAAGCAGCCCCAACACTGGCTTAGGCCGTGCGCCGCAGATGCCGATAGCTGCTCAAAGACCCTGGGCCCTCGGGTCAGTAGTTCCAGTCGCGCAGTAGCCAGACGCCAGCTCGCGCGTTTACCTCAACCCCCTAGCGACGGTAACAGGCTTGACATTACCCGCCGCGTAACCGCAATCACGGCCAAATGCGTCGGCGGCTGTGTACGCTCTGGGCTTGGTGAAAAGATAGGGCTTTGTCGAGTATTCGTCACGCGACAGACGTTTTGGCAGATGCTTTGTTTTTCGCGGGATCTGCGACTCGGAACGTTTCGAGAATTCGCCCGGCTACGTGCGCTATTGCACGAGTGCGGCAGACTTCGGGGTATTCTATTGTTATTTTCGAGCGGAGTGAGTTGTAGCATTGGCGATTCTGATTTTAGTCTGATAAAATTGATCGATGGGCTTGAGCGCGGGCAGTTGGAGTGAGATCAAATTTTAATTGTTGTTTATTGAAATGTAGTGTGGAGTAAGTGGATGAGGCGAAGTGTTTTGCATATATTTTTAAAAATGAGTCGAAGCTTAAGTTTCACAAGTTTACGTAACGATTCACTGAAAATGGTAATGGTGATGATGTTGTTTTATTGGTAGTATGTTATAATAAATAGATATTAAAAAATTAGATTTTTTTTATATGATATAAACAGTGAAAGTGAATATAAATTTTTAATTTTCACAGTCAATAGAGGACGTTAAAATTATACAAAACCAAACAAACGATTTCACGAGTAAAGTTGATTTCACTGGTAAAATTGAACGTAAAAAATGACCTCATTCGCAAATCTTTCATTTTTAATTCACCAAGAAGAGCAAACAAAACTCGAGAATACTCCAATTTTTTAGCAGACCAACAAAAACTCATCGATCCCATTTTTATTGTAAAATTTCTCTCAAACAATTTTTTATTATAAACAAAAAATGCTCAAATATAAAAAAACTATATAAAGATATAGAAAAAACGTGAAAGAACAAAACTCTGTAATTTATCTTTATACCTGTCGAGGCCTAAATAACAATATTTATTGCGCCCAAGAAAAATGACACATAATAAGCGAACAGGCTCACCAAGTTGATGAATGTGAAAAATAAAGAGAGTTGTTTTGTAACTCGCACTGAAAGCGTCATCTATTTAAAAAGTAAAGCATACACGAAGTAGATAAATTTTTACTGTGTACTCGAACATATCGAATATGTCTCTGTACATGGGCAAATCATCGTAGGCGGAATAATTAACACTTGTAAAACACTCCGTGTATTCGTAGAGCCGGTTTAGATCAAATAGAAGCGAATCGGCTTCGCTGATTGTTTTTAATTTTGAGCATTTAAGTATTTGCGCGATGCAGTTCTCGCATTTGAATTTACAATGCTCGATTGCGTAATTCTACGGCTACAACGTATTAGATTTATTGCATTTGAAAATATTATTTATTGGTTGGATGAATAAATATGATGAAATGCTGGAAAAAATACGTTTATTGATTGTCGAGATTTAATTAGAAGCACTATAAATCAAGAACAAATGAAAATTGCAGAAATGCGTTTAAAAGCGAAGTGCGCGTACTTAAATGTATGCAAGCCATCATCCTTTTTTGGAGGCTCCCTATTTAATAAGATGAGATACAATTTTTCAAGGCGTAATCTCTTCCCGGAAGTGTTTAACATGCTCATTAAAATTGATAAATACTATTCTGCGAAATTGCATATTGCTATAGCAAATTGGATAATTATATTGGTAATTATAACTTTGGCTTATAAATTTTGAACATTTTAATTTAAATATTCACTAGTGTTAATTTAGTTTCTGAATTCCAAGGTAAATAGGACAATTGCTCTTTAATCCACATAAAATTTTCAAATCAATTCAAGCAAACGATTCAATAATTACAGGGTATCGTTCCATTCTATAAATATTTCAAGGTATATAGGTAGCTTACTACTTATACACTGAATACATACACTCAGTCAGTCAATGTAACTTAGTTCGTACGTTTCTTGTCGTAGCTTTGTAAGTCTTTAATGTTATTTGGAACTTTCTTTTATTACACATAAAAACAGAATTATCTTAATTATAATATTTTTCTAATAAAACGCAAATATTAATACATACGTAAAATGTTTTCAACTGTTTATTTGTGTAATGAGTTTAATCAAACTTTTATGAGAAATGTTGAAGTCAGGGATAATCAATTAAATTATTTGTTATAATTCAATTTACAACAAATTCAGAACAAACAAAGATTTGCAAAAGTATCAATTCAGTTAAAGTATATGATTAAATCAAACTTTCTTATTTTCTTCTTGAGGTTTCTTTATTGAAAATCTTTTTGCTTATTTATTCCTTTAAGCTAAGCAACTTGACAAAATTTATTTAAAATAATAAACGTAAATCCCAGGCAAAACAAATTCCCTCCAGAAGCAAAAATCACCGGCAACACGCAAAAGCGAATTTTTCGAATTTCTGATTTACAATCCTCCGACCGCCTTTCCACGAAACCCATGAATATCGGAAAGAAAAAAAAAGAGGAAGACTTTTTACAATCCATCTGGCCGGCGTCAAATTTATAAAAGCTCCAGCGAAATCCTCTTCGAAACAAGAATCGAGCCGCCAGAGTAAATTAAGCAGCAGCCGTAAAACCTATTGATCCCTTTTCCCATATCCCTCTTCGCTCGTACACACTCACACACACATACACACAAGCGTTCTCGGCCATCTTTCTACCAACGTCCAAACATCCGCTTCGAGGCGCGCATCCTTCCCTAACGACTCCAATCTTAACCTTCGGATCGCTCAATCAAGTAGTTTTTTTTTTGGCGTGTAGTGAATGTTTTTATGTACGATGGGGATTCGATTCATTTTTATGGGGCATTCGTAATACGTGATTTTCTTCTCCTGCATTTTCGACGGAGTTTATCGTGCTCTAGAAGGTAATGTAATAATGGCTCAAGAAAATTACTCTGGTTCGATGTCATCAATTTCTTTTTATTTCGAATTTTATATTTTGATTCTTTACGTAACTTTATAAAGAAGATAATATGGGAAGATATATTTTCTGCCATTTGGAAATATTTGACTCTTTGGTATCACCTTTCCTGTTCAGATCCATCAATTTGAAATTGTAATAGAATAATAAAACTTTATACTTTTTTATAATAGAGGTTAAATTTTGTCAAAAATAAACTAACAAAATTTTTTTAAATATTATTATTAATTACCACTGTTAAATACAAATTGAGGTATAATTTTTTACTGTGTTTTTTCACTGAAGCTTAATCTCTTACATTATCCGTGAACCCAATTTTTTTACCATATTTTTTTCTCTACTATGGTTTTTTTCTATACTTCATCATTCTTTACTGGACACTTTTTCTTTATAAGAGTCATTACTTTCTCCTGTTTTTACGCATTTCGCTTTAATATTTAGAGACTTATTCATTTATTCTAAATTATTGTTGACATACACAAATCACCGTTTTTTAGTAAATGAAAATAGTGTTTTTCAAAATATAGAAAAAGTTGAATTTCTCCGTTATCAATATAATTAAAATCTATTTTAAAAGACTTCATCGTCATTCATACTAATTTATTATAAAAGTTGTTGTCATTGTAAATTATTTAAGCCAAACAAAATATTAAATTGTTTCTGTAATTTTTATTAAGCTTTAATTAAATAAATTAATAATTAGTGGATGACCTAGTTTAACAAATTTATTATTTAATAGAATTAACCCCTTGACTGTCAGGGCTTTTGCAACATTCCGTGCCAAAACTGGTAGCTGCAATGACTTTCTCTAGTTATGGGAAAACTATGTTTCTAAGGGTTTCTGTGGTCGCTGAATTCATTTTAAGGGTATATGTGCATAAGGTAAATATGTGCATATATGATACACTGCCAGTTTTAGCACGATTTTTTTTTTTTTTTGCATATACGATACACTGCCAGTCAAGGGGTTAATAATATATATTAATATTAAGCTATAAAACATAATATGTGATCGGCAGTTCAAAAGAAAATTATGACAAATAGTTCTTAAAATATAAAAATTTATTTGGAAAAAAAATGATTTCTAGAAAATTGATTTACAGGAACTAATTATTTACATTTATTACCCATTCCAAAGCTATGAAAACATTTACAAAATGTGTATGTTAGCTCAAAATATTTATAAAATATGAAATACTTAAAAATTAAAAAACGTAATTTGCAATTAAAAAAAATATTTGTATATTATAAAGAACAAAAAACAAATTTTATAACTCAAAAAGCTGAAAAATAAAAAAAAACAGTTTTTTAATTTAAAACGCAGATCTTATCGGTTTTTCATATAAAAAAAAGGTGTCGATAAACGGTCATTTCTCCAATCATTTATGTATTTTCAAAATTGTACGACGAATTTAGTTCTAATATTTATATCGAAATAATAAGCCCCTATCACGTTTGCAGAAGATACCGGATACAAATTTTGACACTTTTCAATTCGCATACTTTCTTTGTAATTTCCATATTATTTTTTATTATTATTAATTCCAAGCTGTTATTACATTATTAATGAATAACTTATTACTATTTACTATTTCAATGTCAATCCGTTTATTGACAGTTTTTATGAGAGACCATTAAGATTTGCAGTTCAAATTAAGGTCGTAATTTTTATTTTTTTAAATTTTGTTGAGTTATAATTTTTTTGCTCTAAAACCGATTCTAGTTTTTGTAACTAACCTATCTTGTCACATATCTTTCAATCTTGACGTTATGAAGCCATATTAAGTGCTCTTTATTTTTTAACTTATTATTTATTTACTTTGGACATCTTTTTTAATAGCCTTAAAAAGGGATATAAATTTAAAACGTGAAAAATATTGGTAATTGAAATAAAGGAGTAGTTTGTGAAGATCAACAAAGGTTTTTTTCCAAAATTTAACCCGTGCGATAAATGGTAGAGCCAACTTACCATATTAAAATTTTATGCACTTCACATGAAAAAAATGAGAATATAAATCTCAGAGGTAGTATACCATAAAGTAAATATTGTTGATCCTAAAAGTTTCTTGAAAGTGTCTATAAAATGCTATTAAAATGTTAAAAAAAAATTTTTAAAAAGACTTCGTGTTATATAAAAGCCAAATGCAATAACTGAGTTAGTTAATTCTTAAATAGCTGAAATTCATGTACGTGACAATTTGTTCGTAAGAAAACTGTAAATAATTTCCACTTGCATATTATGCTAATTTTCCTAAAATTAGCCCCGTTTGGCTCAGAGTCAGAAGAAATAGTATCGGCTACTAATATTTAATGAACCGAACGAAATATATTAGTCCAAGGGAGACAAATGTAGCCACTGCATAACTAATGACAGCTATTTCACTTTGTGTTTCTTTGAATAATGGAATAAACATTATTTATAAATAACTTTAGAAAGGATAAAATATAAATATAGTTATTTTGCTGTTTTAACAGTTTCCAATATAAATTTTTCATTATTTATCAATTATTAATAGTAATAATAAAGTTTAATTAAAAATTAATATTATTTACAATTTCCTTTTAACTTTAGATATTTAAGTATGTAATTAATATTTTTTTAATCGAACCATACTTAAACTACCATTAAACATAAATGAAGAATTATTAAAAACATTATTTTTTCATATATTAATCTATTATTCAAGATCTTCTATTCATAAATTCAGTATAAGCCGTGTTTATAATATTTAATCTGATTTAGTGTCACGCCTTTAGTAGCTCTTGATGCTCATACGATTTCGATATTGGAGAAATGACAGAAAGAAAACGATATAAGGCTATTTTCCATGAAATGATAAGGAGATTCTGTATTAGCTTTATTTCATCTTTATCGAACATATACCGCATGATCGATGTTATCGGTGCATTTTTATTAACTTATTCTTCTTAAACTTGTTGATACATTCTATTGAAAAATAATTGTAAAAGATATTATGTTAGAAATATCAGAATACATTTTATTGGTGTCACCAGACAAGAGTAAATGAACTTTATCATCATATCTAAGATACACCGCTACAGCGAACGCCAATTCATAAATCTCTTTAATATTACCGAAAAAAAGCATTTTATTGGCCTCATTTTAATGATGTAAAAATATAACATAAAGACGGTACAACATGTAGATCGTTGGATACCAAATCCGCTTAAAATTCAAAAGTACCGCTTTATTTATAAGTATCTCGAACGCAGTATCGGCAGCACCAGCTAAAACTAATGACTCTCTCAGCAAAAAGAGAAAATAATTACTTTATAATAGTCCTCGGCGCAATATAGACCCATCGGAATTGTAATTTTCCTCCGACCCTTCCTTTTTACCGAAAATCCTTCCTCGTCTCCTTCCGTTCATCTCGCTCTTCGTTTCTCAACGAGGCGCACATATATACACAACACAGGTGCAAGGAGATATAGCGTGTTATCCTTCTAGAACAAGTCTAAGCCGGAGTAGGGGCGAAGGAGTCTTCGCTGGCAAAATGGCTCGTAAGCTCCCGTTGAATTAAACTCGGGGTCTTGTCGCCGAAATTTTGTGACGTTGGAAAAAAAAGAGGAGATTGTTGCTGAGGTGCTGTAGTCTACACTACGGTTCGCGACTGAAGGGTCTTAGCGTTTTATAACGATTCGGCAAGTTCTTGTGTTACTGTTTCTTGTTGGCGTTGTTTGACGTGATTAAATGTTTATCAAACTGGTTTGTTTTGTAATTTGATTTTCTTTGCGCTCGTCGTTATACTGAAAGTTCTTTTGAAGTAAATTAATTCATGAAAACGAGTGCGGATGAGAATAAATTTTTTTTTCATTTACGTTCTTAATAGAGATTTTAAATTTATGATACATCTAATAAATATTTTTAGAACATGTGATTTTTTGATCTTTTGATATAATTTTTTTTATTGCTCTACTTTACTTTTTTGGATTGCACATTCAGTCCTTTGATATAGAGCATGTACTAGTTGAGAAAGAGATAGCTGAAGGATAGATGGTTTGAATGGCTTGAAAGCTTTAGATCTGAAAAATATGAAAAAAGCAAACATTTTAGATTTAAAATGAAATAAGTTTCTTTTTGTAAAAAAGAAAAATTTCGAGGAAACTTTAGCTTTGTTATTGAAGGAGTGTTCTGATGTAAAATTCATATTATCTAAAGTATACAGCATCATGTACATAGTTTTGGAATTCAGTATATGCAAGTAGTACGGTTTAAATTATGAATTGCTCAATCATATACTACAAAAAACAGAAATCTGGTACCTTTAGTGTTAGTTGCGTCATATCGAAATAATATTTTCGATCGCTTATGATAAAAGAAATAATTTTATCAAATTCAAACTGTATAATGTCTAATTACAATTATTATGTTTAACTTGTAGTCGAGTAAGCAGTCGTAGTCACTATTGTGCTTAAGTTTCAGTACTCAGGATATCTTTAGTACAATTGTACATTACAGGGCCATAATTAGTTTTGTCAAAGTTATAATTGATCCTGTTACTGCTACAATTGTACTCCCAGCCGTAGTAAATATTGACGTAATCATAAAGTTCCTCACATATATGTTACAAACTTTTCCAAGCAATACAAAAGCAACCTATCAACCTCTGTAATATTAACATTTACTAAACTCAAAAAATAAGAAAAAATCAACTGCACACGCAAACTCTCGCATTAACGTTCACTAACGCAGAATAATCCAATTACACTAGTCAGTAATTTTAACCCTGACCCCCCTGCAAACGCTGCAATAAACATAAACAATTATCTCTCGCGTAATTAGATCACAGCGCGCATTCCAAATTCACCAGCAGCACCGCGCATCCAGCGAATTCGCCCGATTTCCTCCTCCCTCACCTTACATCTCCCAAAAACCCAACTCTCTTCATTCTCCACATCTCGCGCGCTGCTCCACATCCTCGGGTTATTACCTACGTCTCTCTCTCTCTCCTCTCTCACATCTCAACCGCGCGAGATCCACTACTATACCGCTCGCGCCGCATTATCCTCCAGGCAGACACACACACACATACATCCACTCCAGCGCATCCAGCAGCGCTACACTGCGGCATTTCTCTTGCTCTCCATCTCCCTTTGTCATTAATTTCTCCCCCCTCTCAGATTTTTTGCCCCTTTGTCTCCGCGCGGCCCTTCGCTCTGCCCTCGAAGCAGCTCCTATACATAAACACACTCGCTCAGCCGCGCGCTCCTCATGGCACAGCAGCAGCAGCAGCAGCAGCAGCACGCCATATTGGCTCAGTCCAGTAGCATGCGCGGCTGCGGCGTCGGCGGCTGCTGCCACCGCGGCGCGCGCTCGCTTTAGGTATAGCGCGGCAGCGCTTCGCTCTCCAAACCCAGTCAACCTCGGGCGCACGGACGCGACGGACGAGCCCCCACCTCGAGCCATCCTCGGGCCGATATCGCGGGAGAGCAGCGCGCGCGAGCGCCGCGAGTGCACGTTTCGAGCGCCGCTCTCGTGTGACCGTCGTTTTGTTTTGTTTTAGTTTTTAGTCTGGTTTTTCTGTTGGTTCATGCGTTTGGTTTCTTCTGTATACAAAAGTGCAAGTTGGATGAAGAGCCGCAGTTTGTCGTGCGACACAGCGCTGAGAAGTATATAGCCGTAGTTTGGCCCCGACTGCTGTCTTCTGCTCTGCCTCGTGCGGCTCTAGCCTCGAGAGTATCTATAAGCCTACGAGCTTTACTCTCTCTCTCAATTTCTCTCTCTTGGGTCGGATGAGACTACGCGAGTTATCTCGGCCGCGCAGCCGGCCCTGTAGTTTTCCTGGCGCCTCGTCAACTGCGAATCCCGCAGCTTCCAAGTTGCCGCTTTAAGCAACTCTGAGAAAAGAAGCGCCAGCAAAGTTCAGCCTGGGGAAAATCGCTCAGCCACGATCGATAAGCTCGCTAAGAAAAAAACTGCACCATCGGACGCACTCGCGTCTTTATAACGAAGCTGACGGGCGGCGTGCATCTCGGCGCGAGTTTCTAGCGCGGCCGCGTCTGGAATTACGGTACAATGCCCCGTGATCTTGATCTAGCGCCGCTCGCTGCGCGCCCGGGAGCGAGTCCCGTTCGTCTGGAGGTACGGCTTCGCTCGCGGAAAGCGAAGCTAAATTGGCGGTGGGCTTTTTCTGCGAGAGCTCGCGTGGAGAGCTGGGGTTTAAGCGAAGTTGCGAACGCGTGGGAATGACGGTTTGAGCGATCGAGTTAGTTTTTTGGGTTGGTGCGATGGTTGTAGTTAATTTTTGACGTCGGATTGGGAATTAGTGCAGCGTTTGTATGAATCTCCGAGGAAATCGAGTGCGTGCATCGCTACGAGAATAGAAGCGCCATTAATTTATGCCGGAAACGTTTGCGGGCGAAATTTGCTTAACCGATTGCCAAATTCTAAATCGAATCGACCACATTCCAAGCGACCGACTGACTCTTAGCGAATAATTTTAACGTTCCCGTAATGCTTGCATCAGTGTCACGTTACTGAGCATCTAAAATTTCTGCATCCATTTACAACAGCCAAAATTTCTCAAAAGACTACACTCTTCCTAAGAAATTCGAACGTTTAACTAAAGATCCACTATCATCGGTGACGATTATTTTCAATTAATCCATGATTACGCACAAGTTTGCTCGCCAGTATTTACAATAGCACGCAAATATTTATCCCCATAGGACTGCGCACTTTTGCCGCGTCTTATCAGTTGGTTATATTGGCTTAAGCTACGGAAATGTAATTAAACATCACAACAGCGCGCCGACGTTTTTCTCGACGCGCAAAACGTGAGATTCCCCCGCTCGCGACGATAATAAAGAATTTTCCTCGACTCGCTCCGCCGTACGAATAATTCCTATATTAATCATTCGAGCAAAGTCATTTCGAGCGTCGAAAAAAGAAACGAAAAAAAAGTTATCATTCGCCGAGGCATTCAGAGTCAAACTTGATTACGCGCCTTTCCAAGCACGCGCGACGGGGAATGTAGATCTCGAAAGGACAAGATAGCTTGTTTCAACGCGCGTTACCCTCTCCGCAGCCCTATACATTTCCTCGCGGACGAAATTACGCCGCTATAAATACGATCGAGCGGAAAAAAAGCTCGCCTCCTTCTTCTTATACTCCGAAGCATGTTCCCTCTTCCATTACAGCAGCCAGCATTATAAATGTTTTTTAGCCCCCCGCGAGCTACTCTCCCGCCGACATATGATAAACTAGCCCCGAGCGCGCGAGCAGCACTTAAGCCGAGTGCATTTTCTCGGCGAGTCTCCGCATACTCAAAGATTTTTACGACCCACTAAAGCTGGCCATCCCAAGCTGCCGCTCTCAAAAGTATATCCGCGAGGACAGACGCTACACTCGCGAATTTCCAAACTACCGGTGCAAACACACACGCACACACGCGAGTTATATATTCTCTCGAAAATCGAGCACGCCAGTAGTAACAGACGGGTACGCACTGGCCCGCGTCAATTACCCGACCGCCGCGCGCGCAAACCGCTAATTAAACCAGCCGCGGCGGCGTTGAAGGCGAAAAGGGAAACAACGACTGCGCCGCCCGTACGCGAAGCCTGGGAGAACGGAAAAAATAAACAATGAGAGAGAGCGGCCGCAGCGCTCTGCCCTTTCGCGCCGAGCGTTATTTTGCATTTAAATTGCTCTCTCTCTCTCGGACGCGCGGTTTTTTCCGTCGCGCCCTCGGTTTTGTTATCTTTCTGTCTGTTTGCGCCCTTTTTTTCCTTCTCCGGCACTCTCGGTGTTTTCCTTTTTTATTTTGCGAGGGCGAGAGGATAAACGGAAGCACGTAGAGGCTGACGAATGGAGAGCTAGGATATATACGCGTGGCTCTCGGGCTTTTCTCTTTTTCCTCGCGCTGTCTGGGAAATTGCGAGTCGGCGGCGCTTTTCTCTCCAAGCGAATCTCGGAAGCTCCGGTCAAAGTCAGCGACTTTCCCCAGCGCGGCCTTTTTTCACGAGCTCAGCAATCGCGCGAATTGTATCAGCGAGGGAAACCAGCCGCGAAGTGGTTGTATTCACGAGAGAAAGAGAGAGAGAGTAAAGTAGTTTCCTCCCGGCGACCGAAATAGCAGCTAGACGGGACCGTTTTGCCGTAATAAAGCCAGTACAAGCTCCCCTTCACTCTGCTGTCGCCTTTCTTACATCTCCTATAAAAACAAAAAGAACCGCGAGCCAGAGCAAAAGACAGGGTTACACGCACGCACAGACGCGTGCTAAACTGCTGTTGCACTGGTCTACTGGTGAAGTTACGAGTGGTACAGCCGAGTGAGCGAACTCTCTGCATCGATGATGATCGATGGCTGTGAGAGTACGAGTTCCGAGCTGTTTACGGGATAGTGACGGCGCTGATTTTTCGGACCGCCTGATGGATACGCATCGGCGGCGAACGACGGCTAAACATTTGCAATGGAGAGTTTAACGATGATCGAGGGGTCGACGGGGGGAAGATTGAAAGTGCGGGTGGAAGTATATCTTTGCTGGCAGACGGTAGGATGCTGCCCGGTTTTTCAAGTGACGAATGGACCTTTGCAGAAGTTGCGGGGGTTGGGGAATTAGGAGAGATTTGCCGTTTACTTTTGGTTGGGGAGGAGTAAATGTTTGCAAGTGATGCAAGGAGGATGGAGATTTGGTAATTTTGGTTGACGGATTGTTGGGAAATTTGGTAAGGTTTTGGGATTTGTAGGCAATATTTTTGAGCGTTCGAAAATTATTAATTGTTGGGACGAGAGGGAAGTTTCAAGATTATACTATGTATGTAAGATTTTAAGAATTGCAATTGCTTGGTATTTGCAACATCTACTAAACGGTCGGTAAAGTTGGGACAGTAAAATTTTGCACGGGCTTTTTAGAGCAGGCATATTATTTTATAGCGCAGAGAATACTTTAGAGAGAAATTTGCTAAATTTGCTGTAAAGTCGTATAAAACTTGATTTCAATTCAGCTTACTCATTCTAATAAAAAACATTGCTCTATTATATTACAATTATGTGATCTTCAAAATCGGAGAAACTTAAAATATAATATTCCGCCAAGAATACATTATCTTAATACACACGCCTGTTACAATTCCTAAACTCTACCAAAGCACACATAATTACTCTCTGAAATTCCGAAACTCGACTAGCTTAACGAAATCTTCCAGCCCACTAAACTTTCTCACTAGAACTTTCCAATGCGCCTGTAATAAAATTTAAATAACGCGCCTCACAACTTTTTACACTTTACTATCCAACGTTAAATTTCGAAAAAAAACTAACAACTCAATCCATAAAAAAAACCAAGTCCGCGCTTCGTGTTCACTACCACAATATGTCGTCGCGTAACCATAGTATTCACAAACCGCGTGCAAAAGAAAAAATTCCAAGAAAATCCAAAGGTTGTACGGTTTCACCGCAAACTCGTTCTTCAAAGATGCCACACGCATATAGCTACTGTATCCGTATACGTATACAATAAGATCGATTATGCGGTTCGCCGCAAGCTTCGTGTGTGTCTAGGCGCGAACGGAATGAGAACGAGGATCCGGACCGGAGGATGTATAATATACGCAGAGCCAAGCAAAATGACGTTTTGTTTTCAAATGCAAATTTTCAAATGCTTGAGAGAGTGGGTGTTCACGGTGGCTTTTCCGACGGCTTTGGAAAGGGAGAATTTTAAGCAATGGCTGACGTGATTAAAATGTATGCGGTCGCGTCGTATACACCCGGCAGATTTTTTAGTCCAGGTTTCATTTGAATAAACGCCCAAACAATTTATGCATATTTTTCAGCTTCATTGTAACGATTCGTCGTGATTATACAAACTTAATTGAGTCAAAACAGCGTCTCACATTTTGCTTTCCGTTTAACCTCCCGATCGCGTGAATTTCGTTCTTTATTTGCCAAGCGTCGGGGAGGCGAAAATAGTTTACCACTTTATTTCACTCCTTTACTTATATATCGCAAAGCAGCGACCGCAGATTTTATTCTCGTGTGGGAGTTCAATTTCCCCGCGCGCAAGGTCTATTACGCTCTCAGCGAAACGTTCAGCCCCAGTCTTTTTATAGAAAAGATCTACGTACTCCGCGCGCGATGCTTAAATCTTGTCAAACCTCAATAAAGTCCCGACTTCTTGCAGCCCAAGGCGAGAAAAATTAAATCCGTCGAAAAGAAAAAACCCTTTCCTCCGACGACAAGAAAAAGAATCTCAATCTCTCAGTCCAATTAGCTTTCCCTAGCAAAAAAAATATCGCTACTAACGAATACATTTCCCCCGTCGAAACATCTCGGTGAAGCAAAAAAAGGCGTGATGTCATGCCGGTCCTCTTCTCTATTAGAAAAGAACTCTAAGAATTCTAGCACTCCGCGCGCGCGCATATACACACACTCGGGAAAAACTTGGGCAGCGAAAGTCTTTAAAATTAGAACAAAAGCTCGAGAGAGCGAGACTCTCCTAGGAGAGCTCGGCGCAACTAATGATCTGAACGGATCGATTGCCGAGGTCGTCGGCGCCGATGTACACTGATGTAGTAACGGGAGGATGAGACCGTGAGAGAATAATGGAGCAGATCGAGCGCGTCTCGGCATGCACTTGAAGAAATTGCTGCATTTCCTGGATGATACGGGTATGCGTTTGTTTTCTTAATCAGGTCACGGCGATGCTTGGAGATTGTGCACTCGCTGATGATTTTTTGGGGACTTGGTTTTTCGTTCGGGTTGCTTTGAATGGAGGAATTGTTGGGTGGGAAATTGTTTTTCTTGGGACTGAGGTTTTGATTTGTGGAATGAGTTTACACTGTGAAGGAATTCATGGGTTAGTTATGGCTTGATAGTGATTGTAAATCAATGATAAGAGTTTATCTGGGATGATCTATAGCTTAACGATAATACATTACATCATTGGATGCTATTTTCTTTCACTTTACACGCGATTAAATGTAGACTGGTTAATCAATTGACCTTAAATAGCGCTAGATTACGTTTGGATAATTTCTTTATTGAAAAAATACTTGAGTGTTTCTAATAATATGGTTAGATAAATTTTAATGAATGAATATGACAAGTTATTATTTTTATATTTTTATGGTTAAGTATATAGAAACTTATGAAAAAAATTAATTCAAAATCGAAGAAATTATCTAAATATTATATCAATTTATTACTTAAATCTGAATCTGATCTATCAGTTTATTAAGAAATAAGTTTTGAGATAATTCCAAATATTGTTATCGTTTATTCAGAAAGACCATAAAAGATTAGGATACATTAGATAAGTTCACCGAGGTTTGGGCATGATTTTTTAGTATCTTATTGATATACAGATTAAACAAAAATTTTTCACTTTTCTGGAACGTTAAAAATTTAAACTATTTTAGATTTTAAATTTGCATAACTTACTATTATTTTTTGGAAAATAACATACAGTAATCCCATATTAGTTTAAAAATACTAAAATTGTTTCCCTTCGAAAATTTATAAACTTAAGATGTGGCACAATTTTTTTCTACATTCTAATAAAAAGAGATAATCTATCATAGTTTTCTCAGTAAATATGTTCTGCAAAGGTTTTGATATTTATTCTACTTCTTGCGATGATATCATTTTTCATCTCACAAAAATTCAGAAAATTTTAAAACTTTAATATAGAATAAAATGTAGAATAAAAATGGTTAGAAAAAAATTTGCATTCCAGTTGCACTAGGCAAATGTCTATATTGAATTTAAAAATTTTTTCACAATTTTAAAATTCAATTAATATTTTACAATTCTTACAAATATTCATAACAACATAAAATTTACATTCCACATCAAAAATCAAATTTGTCTATTACATTATTAAAACATTTTTTTTTATCACGCCTCCTACTTTTCCGTAGCTACTATTCTCCGGAATCACTAATTTGTATGCACATGGACTTTGCTCCGCTGCTTTTTAAAGCATGAGGACAGAGTGACATTTGCAATTTTAGTTCCGTCAGCGCATTATACATAAAATCATCAGTAAGTTAAAAAGGAAGCTACGAAATCCTAACCCCAAGCAAAGCACTGATATTTATGCATATCGCTAATTGGAGTTTCAAACGTAGACCGCTACTTGAGTTAGTTTGAAATACTTTTTCGGTTTTATAATTAGCGGAGAAAAATTGAAAGGCACATAGACCCAGAAATAGGTTGTTAATTTTTTCGAGTGTCGCATTGCCGCCGCTGTGAGATTTTTGAACTCTTTTT
>JAPYZA010000644.1:20000-26775 GCA_030522685.1 Eupelmus azureus | reverse complement strand
CTCTCTCTCTCTCGAGCCTTCGTCTTCTTATTTTACGGATATGGCGAGCGCGAGCTCTAGGGAAGTTTATCATTGTTTGCTGGAAGAATTATCGTTGTTTGCGGAGGGCTGCTTTTTTTGTTTTTGTTGTGGTTAATTGGGCGTTACTATGCTTTTTATTGAAATTGTTGGGATTGTGTGCTGGGTTTAGTAGATGAAAAGAGGTGGGTTAGTGCAGGCTCTTATTTTTAGAAGTGCAGTAAGGCTAGGTAGTTTTCATATGTGTAACTGCATTTATTAACGTTTATACTCAAGTTGTGTCGAAAAGTACCGTGTCACGAGATAAATTATATCTCTTTAGGAATGAATAATCGATGCTAAATACGCAAAGGAGTGGATGTTGCGCGCTTGTCTTTGAAAGCCGCGCGAGGAATGCAAAATAATCACGAAATCTCAATTCGATTCGCGTACTCCCGACTACTGTTTCTAAGATTCTAATCTTGCGAAATTTGCATTCATACATATTAATCACCGGATGCGGTATCGTTTAACATAATTCATAACTTCTGATTTAATGTACTTTAATATCGCGCGGCTCTCTCCTCCTCGTCTTCTCTCCCGAGATAAGTATCAATTTGTAATTTTCAATTGCTCTCCCAGGCCTCCAAAATTTATTCCTCAGATTCACGACTGTTTCTCCTGTACCTATAAATTGTAATTCTTAGCTGTTCTCATCGTGCCCTGATTTTAAATGAAAATTAAACAATTTAGCTTGCCAAGCAATATTCAATAAAAGCTAGTTATCTTTTGAATTATACAATAACTCGTATAAAACCAATAGCGCTACAAGAGCATTACTCCTTATATCGAAGCATTTTCCTACTTAATTAATATTCAATTCCCAATTTTCAAGTACACCGTAAAACATCGCCGCATGAATAATAAACACAACCGCCAGCGAATCCTATACACACCCCGCGTCATTTATTCAAAATCCAAATTAATAATGCATTCCTAAAACCACGCGAGCTCCTCCCAGCATTTTAAAATAATTTTTTATAAAAAAACGCGCAGAATCACCTGTCTAGCCGCCTCAGCCGGCCGTCCGTATATATATATTCATTCAGCAACCCCATCCTCCGGAGCGCTCGCCTTTATGCCGGCTCAGGCTGTATAAGCCCGGCCCTTTAGCGAGCGCTGCACCCTCCGTCAGCGGGAAAAGCCATCGATTTACGCGAGCGCGCGCTTCTTTATCGCAATGCGGCGACGGCAGTCCGAGGATTACACCCTTCGCTTTCTCTCTCTCTCTCTCTTCTTTTCTCTTTTAGGTATGTGTGGGTGCGATTCCACCGTGCGGGTCTTGACTCGTGTCCGTCTCTATATACGGAGCGAATGACTTTTTTTTTATCTTTCGAAAGGAATGATTTTTTCCCTTTTCTCCCCGGCGCTCTATTCGGAGTCGTAATTTGAAAATCGGTTTCTTATCGACGCGCGGCCGAGAAAGAGAGAGAGAGAGAGGGCGGCGAGAGGCAGTTCTTTTCTTTACAGAGGCGGGCGCCGGTCTATTATTCATAAAAGAAGGTGGGGAGGGAGGCGGCTCGCTCGGTTCCCTTAGCTAAGCAGAAAAACAAATTTGCCCGTGAGTATAAAAAAAAAAAAGTTGTAGGGTAGAACGTCTTAAGAAGCCCGGGCGTTTAACATTTCTATTATCTTTTGGACTATATAAATTTTTACGGGGACAGCCGGCGCTGGCGCGCGCGCGCGCGGAGACCGGATGGGAATTGAAAATTTATGCCTTTATACATAAAATTATGTGTGTTCGCGCATTTCTTATGTGGGACGCTATCAGTTTCATTGGTTTATAACTTAATAAAACGATGTTGTTAACTGAAGTCTTTTATGGCTCGGCATTGCGATGTATTATTCATAAAAATCCTTTGCATAAATTATGAAAATTCTGATTCAGCGGGGAACTGTAAAAAGCTAAGTAGAACAATACACTTGTAAAACTACTGAAAATCATTTTAATATCAAGCGCTGCAGCTGCTCCTCGTACAAGAGGTACATTCATCATTTTATTCAAATACAACTAATCACACGAAGCAACCACCTACTCCGACGCTCACACGAATATATACCCACCCACCTCGCGTTTGAACGGACGACTGGTAATTTCACACGCTAAAACATTTAGAAGGGCGTCGAGAGAGAAAGAGGAAAACTTTCGCCAGCCGACAATTCGAAGCCAATGTAGCTCCTCGAAAACTACCGCAATCGACTCTTCTCTTTCTCTCTCCCCGTAAATTTATCGCCGCGCGATTATTCATCGCTCCGGCCGGGCTAAATAATTGCAAAACTACCTTTCCGCCGAGCTACTTCGTTTACAAGCTGTCGTCCGCGCGGCCATGCATCAAAGAAAGCTGAAACCACTTTCCTCGCCTTATTCCCCGGCTCTCTCTCGCGGCGTAACGAAAACAAACCTCGAGGATGAAGCAGCGCCGCTTTTCGAATCGAGCGCCGAAATTCGCCGCACGCCAAGCGGGGCTGTGTAGCTCGTGATTCGGGGCATCGCCGTTGTCACCGATTCTAATTTAGATAGCGACGCTTAACCACCCGCTGACAATGGCCATGTGTGTGTGTGTGTGTAGGTGTGCGGGCGAGAGCGGCGGAGATAGGAATCTGTAGTGCGGCGGGACTACAGCTACTTGCGGCGTGTGCGAGAGGGAGATTTTGCGTTTGCGAGGGAAAGCTCGCGCGAATGTACAGCGCGCTCGTGGCTTTTGATGAGTTTTGCCGCTGTTGCGGAGTGATGTTTCTTTGGATGGTTTTTTTTAATGGGAGATTGTTGTGGTGGTGGGTTTTGATGGTTTAAGAGGGGATTTGGGAATGGATAGATTTTGATTTTGGTGTATACTCAGTTTTTTTTATTGATTAAACTATTTTTTAATTCAATTCAGAACATAAGTTTTCGTATACATAATGATGCACCCTGTCTTTATAAAGATACTTGGGCTAAAAGTAATCATAGTAATGCTAAAATTTTTCAAATTACACAAAACAGGCTTTGTGAAAGCTATAATTTATAAGTCTAAAAATAAAACATCACTATAATATTAATGTACAGGAGTATCATGAAGCATCGTAAAATTAATATTACAATTATTTTTAATAATTTATTTACAATTTTTCTTTTAAAACTAATTACTAACCAGAAAAAAGGTAAATAAATATAATTCAACTGTTTAAAAGCAGCACAGATTTCAATTGGCTCCCCTGGCCGGCATTATAAGCATATTTCACAATTATCCCTTGTTTCCTGCTTTTTGCCGGGAATTAAAGCCATCAGTGCTCGAGAAACCCACTTGAGATGCCAAGGTAAATTCGCGAGGCAAGTACTGGGGAGTAGCGGTCGCTTTAATGACATATTTATCGTTACAAAAGGCAAGGCGCATACGCGACCCGCAAAAAAAGAGAAGACCGCAAAAATAAACGGAGCGAAGTCGCGCGTTACGACATACCGCGCGACAGTTGTCATTATATCTGAAATCGATATATAATGGGGACGCATTCCCGACCGTTCGAGATTTTTGTATATATATCTATATACTAACGAAATTCCTCGGTACTTTTCTTAATTATTATTTTTTATTGTATATCGCAAGAATGAATGTCGTACACTCGCTGATACAAGTAAGTTTCCGGATTTCACGTTAAATTTAACGTGGAATCCAAACACTTACCGATATCAACGAGATTCCATGAATTATTTTCCAAACGGCAGTACGTAACCTCAGCCTCAAAAAGCACCTAAAAAAAGCCTACCCTAAACATCTCAAAACCCAACTCCCCTAACAAAGCAGCCCCTCATCACTCCATCAAGCCATCCACATTCCTCCCAATTTCCTGCTCTCCCTCCCTCGCAGCTCTCCCACACATCCGCGCCTGCTTTCCTCGCAAAAATATCGCGCGCTCTAAATCGCTCGTTCGCGTCAGCGCGCGCGGGGGCTATACGTCGAGCCGTTATCGCGATGCGCTCGCGCGCTAGTGCAGGAGAGCGCGCAGCCAGGGGATAAGCCTTGGCGCGCGCGCTGGACTCTCGTTATCGGAGAAGGACTCACGTTCGAGCGCTGCGAGGAAAGTAGAGAGCGAGCGTGACCGGAGCAGGGCCCCCCCTGTGCGCGTGGCCGGCTTCGCGGTGGTCGACGAGCCGTCCGTCTTTTTGGTTGCGATGGTTTTTTCTGGGTTGGAGTTTAGCTGGGGTGTTTGTTTGTGGTGGTTTGTGGTGGTGAGCGTGGTGGGGTTGTTGGTGTTTGGGTGAGGGTTGGGAAATTGGGCAGGTGTTTGATCGAGAAAATTTCTGCGGACTTGTTTTAGGTAAAGGAATGCTTATATATATTTATTGAGTGTAGTGATTGATGGGTATGGGTATTTTTGTAGAGGATGCAAATAGTTTTCTACAAAAATCTTTATTGTACGAAAGAGTAGGTAAATTTAGACTTTATTGGAAACTGAACAATTCTACGCGGCTCCAGACAGTCGATATAAAATAAGCACGAACGGCGTACCTACAGGACAGCATTTCTTCCTTTTATTTAGAATACGACTTTTGAAATAGTTCTTCTGGGAAAATGGCAAATATTTTATTTAAAATTCAAACGTAAAATCTGAAAATAAATATAGACTCTTACCTTTAAACGTAAAATACAAAAACACAATTTTCCAATCGCGCCTCTAAATCAATAAAGACATTAACAATTAGCTCTCAAAACCATCATCCAAAAACCTTAACCCACTCGCTCTAATTTCCCAGTATCCCCCGCCTAAGCTCACCAGCTTCCGCGAGCAAACCCACACGCCGGCGGAATATCAAAACAACCTGTTACCAAAAAAAAGAGCCACTCGAAAGCCAGCAGCGATCGGATCCAGCGGTCGGCCAGACCGTAAAAGACTCTTCCACACACACGCACCCACCAGCCAGCCAAGAAGAGAAGGAGAAAGACGGAGGAAAGGGTGTTACTACGGTCGCGAATGAGACAAAGGAAAATAAGGGCCGAGCGAGCCGGTGGCCGCGCTGGTGGGGCAGAAAGTGGTAAAAAGACAATGAGGAAGAGTCAGAGCAGGTATATATGAGCCGGGAGCGCGCGTGGACGCGAGGAGGAGAGAATGCAACGGGCGCAGGGCCCCCGGGGCATATATATCGCCGAGAAGAAGCGGCGACGACCTGCGGAGAACGGGAATTAGCGGACGGGGGAGAAAAAAAGCGAGGAGGAGGAGGGAAAAGGACTCGTTTCGAGAGAGGCGCAAGGTCGACCAGAGAGAGATGCTGAGTGTTATTTTTTCGTGATCGTCCAAAAGAGTGCGCGGATGCTTCGAGGAGGAGAGTTTATACGTTGGCTGCGGGTATTGTGCGAGGATGGCGATGGGAGATTGTGCGGGGCTGGTTTGATGGTATGCGAGGTGTGTGCGGGTTATTGGGTGGTTAGTAGTTGGAAGTTGCGGTGATTAGGTTTTTTGATGTTTGTTTTTGTTCTTTTGAGGTTTTATTGGTTTTTGAGAAGTGATAGAGTGGCTTCTTCAGAAATTGTTTTTGAGCGTATTCTTTAAACTAGTAGATTCTGCGTATTGAAAATCATAACTTTATTTAGATATGCTGAGAATACCTCGTTGTATAATAAATTACAATTTAGAGAATCAGAAACATTTCAGTTAAAAGGCACCTGATTAATACTAAAATATCCAATTCACTCCGCGCATTTTAAAAGTACATATTTCTCTAAAATTACCGAGTATTGATTAATAACTAATTTTATTTCAAATCACGCCAAAAGCATTAAAACATACTCACATACTTTCCCCTATAACTCTCAATTTCCTCACATTACCTGAATCCTAACCCACTTACAATAGACACTCACGACAAAGCAGCTACCCCATCAATAAATAATAAACCATCTTCTTCTACTTCTCGCTGGCAAATCCCACATCCCACCACGGAACTAGAAACCCCGGCAACGACACATGCTAAAACGGCTTCGATTCTCGCACTCCTCCAAAGACGACCAAAGGGGGGAGACGAAAACTCAAGTTTCGATATCGGCGCTAAAACTGTTACTCGCTCTCGCCCCTCCACCCCAGCGCTCTAGCCTGAGTAGGATTTGGCTGCCACTTGTTGAGTAATCTACTTAGCTCCTTGGGAAAAGGCGCTCTCGTGTGTAGCTATATATATACATATACACAGAGCCATGGCCGAAACACAGCGCGAAACAAAAGGACTCAGCAGCGAAGTGGGAGGAGAAACGCCGATCGCGGGGGAGAGATAAGTCGCCGGGATTTTCCGTCTCGCTCTCTTTCTCTCTCTATATAGCGCGATCCACTCTGATTTCGTCCCGCTCGGCGAATCCCGCTCCTCTTCCCTTTTTTTCCTTATCTTTAGTGGGCTTTTCGCCCGTACCCAGGGCAATATTCGAGATCGCTCACTTTCTTCTCGCGGTTCCTCGGGGCCGCGATTCTCCTCTGTTTTTTCTCCCCGCGAAAGGATTCTCATTTGCATGACAAGCTTTATTAGAGGAGGAAGAAGCCGAGAAGATGATTTATGCGTTCGAGCGGAGACGTTTTTTTTAACCCCCGCTCTCGGCGCGACGATCCCGAGCTTACTTTGCCCAGTGCCGTTTTATCAGTTTTAAAACTGTTGGCCGAGAGACTCTGGCTAGGTGAATTCGCTATTTCATTCAGAGCTCTCGACTGGATTTATGCGAACTGGAAGAAAAGCCCGCGAATAAAGATGTCACTATACGCG
>JAPYZA010000644.1:0-17500 GCA_030522685.1 Eupelmus azureus | reverse complement strand
TTCACGCTTGTTATATTCATGATCGCTAGCTCACGTTTGAACAATATACAATGGCCTATACTAAACACATGTATTCTTTCTTCTTTTCAAATATACAAATTCTATTTGTCAAGCGAAGGAGACAATTAAAAGAAACAATAAACTTTGGATTATGAAATGACTGCAGCGAGTATAAATTGACCAGAAGTCAATATTCAGTTTCAACAAAAATTAACTTCAGCCAACAAAGCCACGAATACTTCGTCATACCGGAGAAAAAGCCGGACTAATTCCCCAAGAGAATAATTATGTTGAAAATTCTGGTGACAAGCCACTACATTCCTTGCTTCACAACAAAACCGGTATAAATCACTCACCAGCTGACCGAGCGCGCTCAAAAATATTATGACTTCCAGGAGAATCCATCCCGTCAAGCTTGAACCTACGTCAAACCCGCGCTTTTCCGCGTTTACGCTAATCTGTTTTTTACATCACCGCTACAAAATCATTACAGAAAAAAAAACGGACGCCCGGACCGATAAACTTGCGCCGCGCAAGCGAGAATCGCCCGATTAATCCTAACAATGACTCGTTAGCCTCCCCTCGTAAAAGCGCATAATCCCGGCTGCAGAGCGAGCGAGACGCATAACGTACGGACAAAAAAGAAAACAAAACGTCCACTTTCGCAGCGCGGCACTTCATAAACTCGGCGCGTATACAGAGCCATTGAATTCCGCGATACAAACCGATATCGGAGGACTGTGTGTGCGCACTCGCACATAAACGGCCGATGATTATTCGATCATTAAAAGAAGGACGGATGGCAAATCAATGGATCGCTGATTGACTCGGCGGGTTACGTGACTCTGCAGTCTCGCTCTCTCGTGCATTGCGCGCAGGCGCGCGTGAGGACGGCTGCTTCGTTTGTTTATTCGAATAAAAAAGGTCGCCGCTGCTGCTATATTTACGCCTATGTACATGTGCGCCTGTGTAAAGCGCGCGCCGATTTTTCGATACGGAGATGATGCCTCTGTGAATTATTCATTCCTTTGCCTCTGGATTGAGAACTGGTTCTGTGGGGATTGGCCGGGGATGTTTGCGTTGTATTTAGAAGCTCGACGAGGAAGTGTTTATGTGCGCGGGGATGAAAAAAAAAAAAAAAAAAAAAAAAATAGAGCGATGGAGGCTTTGAAAGATTGATTTGTTTTGTCGATGGGTTTTAGGAACGGCCAATCGTTCGAGTGGTTTTTATAAATTGGCGCGCGCTTCTTTCTCCGAGTTGTTTGGGTGCGCGGGGTGTTCATGTGAAATTCATTATTGTAATGACTTGCTGGTTTATGTTATGCATATATGTAAACATTGACCGATGGCTCAGCTTGCGACAGTAAGATCGCATATTTGCTCTTCAGATACTTCTGCAGCCGTCTCGCTGGCCGTGTTTGTGCTCGTCTGTACTGGCTCTTGTTGTTTAGCATTCAGGTCTATTTATATTGACTGCGAAAAGAAAAATTATATTTTTATTTAGCTATTAAAATACATATTAAAACTGACGTAGATTCTTCGTTTTAACTTTTTGATGTGAATTATATTAGACTTTTATGAATCTCTTTCCAAGGAAGACTATAATTTTCCTAAGATTTGAGATAAGCGACAAAGAGACCTGTACTTACAGCGTCGGTACGAGCACACGAATTGTCCCGTCAATTTACGCAGTTAGGCTGATCAACTGGACCTTGTACATAACAATTTCGCAGCTCCTCTAAAAGTTCCATTAAAGCGAAATTGTCGAATCATGACCTTTCCTCGGTCTACTTGCACTCCCGTCATTATCCGTCAGCGCGAGTTGGAATCATTTCATAAAGTCAACAATTACAATCTAAACAGCCGCCTCTGTTATAAATAATTCATCGGCTCCAACTTTTAACCAAACTCCTGCATAAACCCACGATCCCAGCTTCCCCCAGCGAGAAAACTGCTCTGCGCGAATGAATCATCGAACATTCCTCGGAAATTATCCCAGTAGCCTGCATAAAATTTTCGCTCCACTACACCTTCTCTCTCCATCCTCAACGATCCCGCAACTATTTCCCTTCCAACTCGGACTCGGCGATACTAAATGCCAGCAGCGCATTCCCACGCAAGCTCCTCGAAAAAAATCCGCCGCAGAGCCAAAAGCTCTCGCACCGAGTAAAAAAAAAATATATATACCGCTTGACTCGACACACACAGCAGTGGGGGAGCAGTGCAGGCGTGTAAGCGGCGTGTAAATGACATTACGCAATGTGACGAGCCAGCCGTCCGCCGCTAGCCCCCCAATCAATATGGCGTCGTCGGCGGCGACGGCGGCTAGTCACGTGTGTGCGCGCGCGCGCGCGTCACATGCATGCATATATACGCGCTTGCCTGTGTGTATATAGACGCGAGCGAGCGCGCGCACGGATGACGCGCATGCCGGTTAACTGCAGCGCGCGGAGATGACAACGCGCCAGCTATAGCTCTCGGAGAGGACGGACCGTGAAAATGGGCTTTTTTGCGCGCGCTTTTTTTTTTGAGGGGACGTTTGGCTTGACGTTTGCGCTGGGAGATTCTTTGTCGCCTGGCTCTGTGCGTTCTTGATCTTGGCGTGTAATTGCGTGATTGTAGTGTCGATAGAGCTGGCTAATTAGCCGGCAGGATACGGGAGGATGGGTTCGGCTGGTGGGAAGCGAGCTTGCGTGTCTGATTGTGCGATCTGGTACTACTGGAAGAGAAAACAATTGTGGTATCATGCTAATGTCTGTTTCTAGTGGCGGTGTGTTATTAATAGTAGATAATGGTTTGTTTTAAAAGAATTTTAGTAGGGTATAAACTCGCTCGAGGACTATTCTTTACTTTTAGAAATAAGTAATCCATAAATTAACGAGAAAATCTGCAACCAGCCGTAACTATAACAAAAATAAACTGTATCGTCGAGGGCACGATTAGCTTCCTATTACAGGCGATCAAAAAAGAAAGCTAATCTCATCAAAACGAAAAGATTCTTAGCTCTACATCAAACCTTTGGGAGTTGGGAATCATTAATATCGCTGAATAAGCTGGAATAGCTCGATTATCGCTCGCTCCACATTTTTCCGCGATTCATCATCCTATTGCTCTTGGCTTTTCTTCTTTTATTTCTCTCTCACTTGAATTTCCTCAACTCCAAAGGATATAACGAACTTACGATGTAAAAAGAGAAATAAATGACATGTATATATATATATATAAACCTTGGGGCTTTGAAAGATGAAGAGTTTCTTATTAACCGTAAGCTCATTTTTTGATCGCACAATACAGTTCACGAGGCTAGTTAGTTATCTAATAAAAGGAAAAAAACTATTTTTACATTAATCTTATTGTAATGTGTTAATGTGAAAAATTGATGTAAAATAAATAACTATGTAGTGCAGTGGGTTGCTTATATTATATCTGTATTTGATTGCGGCAATTTTATATCCCGTATCTTAAATCGCTAAAGGAACAAAACATTTTATTTTAGTATCTCGGATTTCGCTTAACAGAATAGCGTGGATTTCACAGCATTATTGGCATTTACATTTAGCCCCTATTATATTACACAATCAATCGATTCAAATGCAATTACAGCATATACATTTTTATGAATACGAATATTCTCTGAAATTCTTTCGAACTAGCCAAGTGCAGAATATTCGATTCTTCTAGCTGATATGGTTTCAAGTTTTCAAATCCGAATCACTCGCGTCAAACATAAAGAAAAATCAATTCCACCAAATCCCAGTCCGACGATCCTATTCCAATTACTTTAAAAAAAGAATCCTTTCACCACCGAAAATTCAAAAACCATCTTACTCATTCATAACACCCACACCCGGACAATCGAAACCTCTTATCCATATCCTCTACGCCCCAATCGATTAATTTTCTCCCAGCCAATACAGACAGATAGCAGACTCGAGTGCGAGACATAGAACAAGGAAGAGCGGGAGTGTGAGACTCGCACTCTCGCAGCGCCAGTGCGCGCACGTGCACATATAGCAGCGCTCTCAGCGAGATCTTATTACCGATTGACACATTCAATGGCGCGCGTCCTGCGTGCTTTTACGACGTGCTACACGTACACCTATACCCCCGCTTCTCTACCCCCCTACAACCCCCCCATCCCGCAGCCGACGCTCCGAGAATTCCGTTTCGATTTCCAATTGACCTCTTTCGATAATCGAGCGCAATTGTATATATATACATATATATAATATACGTAGACAGAGAGGAGCTCGCGACGCATCGGAATATCGAGGCGGTCCGCGACCAGTCGAAAAACTCGGCCAGGTGGAAACGCGACGATGCGCGCTTCCTGCCCACGGGCGCGCTTACGCACGCGGTATGCTACTGTACGCGCGCGCGCTCGATTACCTCGCGGCTCGTAGGCGGAATTCGTCATTTCTATTCGCGCGGCCGGTGCGCTCGGAAGAAGAATTTCTGGCTTTTTGGATTGTATAGAGATAAACGCGGCCGAACGTTACTGCGCGGCTTTTTTTCCTCTGTGTTGGTTGCCGCGCCGACTTTTCTCATCGCGGCGATCATAAAACGCGCGCTCGGCGGCGGGAATCGACTCGTTTGGAAAAGAGCAATAAAAAACAGTACAGTGTGTAGCTTTTTTTTGCAGCGTGTGTACGTATGTAGAAAACCCGATACGATTACTTGGCAAAAATCAAAATAAAAGTTTAGCGCTGGTGGGTGGGGCAGGGGGGTGGTGTATCGGAGCGACTCGGGGCGGTAATACGTTGAGGGAAAAAATTGTCGAAAAAATGTGTGTCTGTATTTTCGACTTCGAACTGTTTTGTTCCAGCGCCGCGGCTTGAATTTACATGGAAATCTTTATTGACGGAATTTGCATGCGACGCGGAAAAAATATTCTCCCGGCTTTATTCCATTTTGATGCAGTGGATGAGTCCTTTTTTCATGAATATATCGGAAATAGATGAATTACAGTTGTTGATGGATAAAGGTCAGAATAGGGATTGGGTGTGATGTAATTTCTAAATACTACTTGTGGATTATTTAATGTCTTTATAAACACTACTGTATGAGTCTGCTAACTAATCTCCGACTAGAAACATTCTAACTTAACGTTCAGCATCGCTCATTAGAAAGAAACAAATCCACTCCTACACCAAACGCACTCAAACCTTTCCCAATTTCCACCCACCAACAAAAGGAAAAAATCCTCTCCTCAATCCACCCCGAAATTTATACACTTTAATTATACTCCAGTCAGAACGCAAGCATCCAGGCGCTTGAATATTTGCCGCGTCCGCGAAATGAATAAAGGCGGGACGCGTAGGTGTAAGCTAGCTCGTTACTTTGGGCTGGCTGGCAAGAGGCCGCTTCTCCACTTATTAGGAATCCTGCAGCCTCATCGGGCTGCACCAGTGGCAGACTGGGAAGCGAGGCTTACCTTGGACGGCTGGTAACGGAAGTCGGGCAAAGACGTAAATCAAAGAGGCCCCCGGCGCTCGCATGCGAGGAATTAAGGGGATGCCGCCGGTGCGACCTGCCAAATTAATGTAGCGACGTCTTTAATTAGACGGCTCCTAAATACCGAGCGCTGAGCTGTCGCCCTTTGCAGGGCTAGCGTGATGCGCCTGGACTTTGCGAATTTGGATGGCGGAGCTGTGGCCGAGGTTGTAAAGGTGGATTGTTAAGTTTGTAGAGGTTGGGGATTTTGAGAGGAGAGGTTCGGAAGGTTGAATGGTGTTTGGGTGGAGCTTATCTGATGAAAGTTTTTGGATGCGTCACGAATTTGATCATTTTAAATTATTTGACATTTTAAAACTTTGAAATTTATTGAATGCTCACTGATAAATTAATTTTATTGAAAATATTAACCGCAAAATTCTAAATAAATTTTCAAAAAGACTCAATCCAAAATATTCCTCTTCAAAAACTCCCTCGAAGCCACTCCGATCAAAAAAGCATCAGACGAAACAACTTCCACGAAAGCTCCTCACCCATATGCATTCCATTCCAACTCGCCTCCAACTTCCCCTCCCCTCGCACCAACCTTCGAAAAAATTTCCGCGAAAAGTTCAAAGATGACCCTTTTCCAAGCCAAGTCATGCGTCTCGCCACGTGCCGCGTGCATTCCTAGCTCGGTCGTTTTGCAACGATGCATTCGCATCACGTGGAGGGGGGCGACGTCCTTCCGCGCTGCTCCAGCCCTCGAGAGTTTCGCCCCCCTATTTCCACGGCCGAATCGATTTGTCGTCGTGGCTCGTCAACGCACGACGTCACAGGCGTCAAAGTAACAGGTTGCACCAGCTCGTTTCTCCCTCGACTATATGTCTGTGTGTGTGTGGGTGTAAGTTTGGGGGGTGACGAGCGAGCGTTTTGGACTGCTGATTTTCCTTGGAGCCGTGGCTTTGACACGGTTGAGTTGGGGGCGTTTTGAACTGTGATTTGGGAACTGCTGGATTTTGGGATGCAATTTGCGGGTAGGATGTTGAGGATGTTTTAGAAAATTAGGATGCGATTTTGTAGGACGGCTGTTTTTTAACCGGTTGTTGTATAGACTTGTCAATATTTGTAACACGATTATTTTTGTACAAGCTTTGATATACGAGAGCCTCAAACGTCAAACCGTTTTCTCGTTTTTTCCAGAAAAAGTTTTACAATTGTAACATAAGCTTTTTATTGTAACGATTTTGCCAGCGTGTTTCTTTCGCCATAAAAACTGCGCTGTAAAACAACTCGTTTCCCTGTATTTTCCTCTTCCAAAATAAAAGAAACAAAAAAAACATCCTCGAAATCATCTGAACCAGTACAACAAAAAAACACACATTCTCAACCTCGCATCCAGCAACTAAATCAAGAAACACAACCCACCAAAAATCAACCACAAATCCCGAAAACCCTCGCCCTCTCTCATCAACCTCCCCAAATAACCGCATTCACGTCACCGCTCAGCCATCATCGTACCAATTACGCGGGACCAAAGCGCGCGCATCTAATAACACCGCTTGCGTCGCAGTAGTCAAGAACGCAGCAGGCGCGTGCGTGGGGCCGAAAAAAAAAAGTAGACTGCGGCGCTCGAACGGCCCACTCACTTTGAAGTCACGCTCATTTGGGTTAAGAGGGCGCGCTTGAGCTCTCGTCGTCAGGGTTGAAGAGACGATGATTTCTGAATGAATCTCCTGATAATGATGTCCCTTTTTTTCTCTATTCGCGGGCCTGCGCCTCGAGTGCGCCAATGCGCGCGCGAGTCGTTTTGAAGGTTGAACGCGCGCGAGCCCTAGCTCATATTGGGGATTTGAAGAGGGCCGAGTTTTGGATTATTTTCTCTTTTTCTGGGATAGAGGATTTTTCAGTGGAATGGGGATTGGAATGGCCTTTTTAGGTTGGGATCGATGCTCGTGGATTGTTTATTTATTTTGCAGTTGAATAGTCGATTTGTTGAAGTGAATTTATTTGGGTGCTAATTTTTTATATTATCTTTTTTAAAAATTGATGGAAGCTTTAAAATACTAATTTTTATATATTTTTATCGGTAGATATCAAAATATTTATGTTTTTGTACAGAAGGCATTATATCATGTTATTAATTATTTTTTTATTTTTGTTTCAGGTGAGTTTATTATCATGTGTAATTTACTTCTAGTCAACATATCCTATTATTATATTGGTAAGTTTCGAAACTTTGCTATAAACTTTTACTGTTTAATAAGCCAGACAAAAATAAATTAAGTAAAATTAAAATTATGGAATTGAATAACATCAGTATAAGAAATGTCATAAGTATTTTTTTTTCTTTTTCTAAAAATCGAGCATCCGTAAAGTATAATTTGATCGTCAGTATACCATTGGAAAAACATTAGAAAAATCATTCTTACTCAAATTTTCAAACAACTATTTTTACGTTAAAATGTAATTTTAACTGACACCCAATCTTTCATAAATCAGATTAACTTTCCTCGCGACAAAAATCCATTTAAAACCCATCCCATTCAACAAAAACGTCCATAAGTGAAATTCCTCCTCACTTTTATAAAATCTCCATATCCGCGTCAAGCCTTCAGAAATCGCAAAAAATCCCTCACGCCGTCCAGCAAATCAAGTCAGCCAGCGATCGCCACCTCGACAAATCACAGCCCCCACCTCTACTAACTCCCTCAGCCGACAAAAAGACATATCCAATCGATCGCGATATCCAGCTCAAAGCTCAAACTTTGACGCGCCACCTGCGAATTATCCCCGCGCGCTCGCGCAGACTAGGAAGGGGGCCATGATAGATGACTGCAATCGCGCGCTTCTGGAATTTCGCCGGAGCTGAAGCGAGCGAGCGCGCGGCTATAGGAGAGGACCTCGACGGATATCTGGCTGCGCGGCGGCTACTGGATTAATAGACGCGCAAATAATCCAGCGGCGTCATGAATCACGCGGAGCTCGGGCCAACGCGCGGAATTAGAGAGACGCTCGCTCTCAGGGAACGAGCGAGGGCAAAGTCTACAACTGCTGATTTCGTACTTGATCCGAGCGTTCAACTTGGCTGCTGCAGCCGCGCGAAGCGCTATCTCTGCGAGTGCGTTTGGATGAGTTAGAGTGTAGGATGGGAGAGTTGGAGAGCGAACGCTCGAGGGAAATCTAGGCTCGTTTGGTTTTTTTTTGGGGCTCGTTCGCGTGTAACGAACCGAGAAGGAGCGCGTTTCGATGAAAAAATAGTGTGATTTATTCGCGGTGATGGGAGACGGATGCGAGAGTTTGATTTTGATGTAAATTGAAATTATGCTGGTGGCCGCGAGAAAACAGAAGGTAGATTGGATTTGTTATGAATTTTTTGAGTGCTCATGCGTGAATGTTCGGTACATTTTTGGAGAAATGTTATGCGCCTGTACGTGGTGTTTGGAAAATAAAATGCACCGGGGTGAGAACGTTTTTATTGGATGCGCAAGCGTGCCGATTATTTATATTTGTTAGCAATGTGCAATTGGATAAAATTTTATTCATCATCAAAGTATGAAGCCCGACAAGCGAGACAGATTTGATTGCTTTTAAAGAACGAACGATTAATGTTTTTTTAATTTCGAATTACTAAAGATACGCGCGAACCAGTTCTCAGTACGAAAGCACCCATGGCACTCATTTAAAGCTCAACCACGCATCGCTAATAAAAAAGGAAAAGCTACATACGGCGCTTTACAGGCCATGTGGATTGGCAGTCATTCGCGGAGTTTTCAGCGAAAAAAAGAAACGAGCGCGAGCGGGGCTAGGGCAAATGAAAACGCGCGAGCGACGTATCAAAAACCCGGCGAGCGCCTATGAATGCAAAGCTGCAGGCACTTTTCACTCTATTCGCGCTTTCGCGCAAAAAAAAATACGGGGGATGGGTATCAGCGTCGCGTGAAGAAAAAAATGTATAGAAAAGGTTGCGTGCGTTTCATCATTGCAGCAGTCGCTTTTCGTTCTGTATTATATGTGTGCAATTTATTTGTTTCTTACCTGCGCTGGTGCGAGCTTGGTAATGATCCGCGTTGTTTGCGTCTGCGACCTTCGATGTATTACGGGCCGAGCGAGCGAGTTTCTGCAGATCTCATCTGAATTGTCAAAAGCCTCGCGGCGGGTTGGGTGAGCTGCGTTATTGTTTTATTATTTTTGAGATATTTATGATGAGCGTATTGTTTATTTGTTCTGCGCGAGTGTATAGGTATGAACGAGATTAAATTTCAACAGTTAAAAAATGATTATTGTTAAAAGTATAGCAAAAGTCAACGTTGAAAATTCAAACTTGTGCTCTAACTTATATAAATTATTACAACATTACGTTAAATTTTAAAAACCAAAAGCTCAGCAAAACCGTCAAGCCCTCACAACCTTCCCAACACCTACGCAGCTTTCGTCAATGCCCCGGCAACAAAAGCACTTTGTTTTGCAGTCGAATGCGGCAAAATCCCTAGAAAAGTTTAGTGATGTTATTGGGCGAAAGTCTAGATGTCTCACTAGTCACTAGGGACTAAAGGTTGTTTAACGAACACACCTAAACGCTAAAAAATATGCATCCTAACAATTGTTTTTAATCCAACAATGGTTATAAACAGGGCATAATTCAATCGCCATTTCCCGTAAACACACATTTCCCCATTAACGCGCTCTTCTTTTCGCGCAATCCCCCTATATACTCGCGCATATCCGCGCGTAACACGCGATCTCTCGACTCTGCGAGACTATAATACACCTATATACTCACAACAGAGCAGCAGCAGAGCGTCGGGGCGGCAGTCCATTACCAGCTGATACATCTCGCGCTCTCGATGTATATATACGCGGCTGAGCGGGCGAAATTTATCGGCGACAAGCCCGTAACTCACGCCGCGCGCTAATAAAGTACGCGAAGATATCGCCCGCTCCCCCTCTCTCTCTAAGGCCCCGCGCGCGCAGCCGCTCAGAGGATGAAACGCGCGCGTTCCGGGAAATCGTTCGAGGTTTGCTTTAATGGCGGCGAGAGTCGTATACACGCGCGCGAGCGGGGAGATTGTGAAGTGTCGCCGTGTTGAGCCGAGCCTGTTTCCGCGAATGAAAGTCTGTATCGATGATTTGTCAGAGAGAATCCGTCAGTCATGCTGCGCGAGTGTGGTTTATGAGAGGTGGAGGTTAGGTTGGCGCGCGGTGGTGATTTTCGCCGAGTCAGCAGGCACTTCTTGATCTTGGAGGCGTGGAGTGAACGTTTATTTTGTCATTCTGGCGGCTTTTGGAAAATGTGATTTACTGCTTCTTCTGGAGGTTTGTATGCTTTGTTTTTTATTTCTGCATAAGGGTGCATTTTTTCTTTTAAATCAGAGTGCTTCGAGAAAAATATTGATGGAGAATCACAGCCCTGAGCGAATAATAATCGAGCTAAATTTTCATTTTCTCCAAGATTTTTAGCAAACTAACTGCTCAAAGTAAGCTCAAAACTCTGCGATAAAAAGAAATCGGCGTTACCCAAAATAAAAGCCTTGAAAACGTAATTACAAAGGAACGCCTCATCCCACCTATAAACTCTGTGGAATATCCATCTGATAATAAAATTGATTCTACAAAAAGCGGTACGCTAGCCGCTCGCGGCTCTTCGCGCGCGCTGGCTTTCAACGTCACTCGCATAATTACATATATCGAGCATTTCTTTGTTCCCCCCGCTCTCCTCTCCCTCTCTCGCCTCGTCCATAAATCAGCCAAGCAAGTGTGCCTGCCTCCCTCCCGTTAAACCGAGCGCGCGAGCGCGAAAAAACGCGAAATTCCGCTTAAAACATCTCAAAACAATCAGCCATAAATCCTGCGCGCCGATGCAGGCGCGCGCGCGCGCGCGGCGACGAATATATTCGGCCGATGTACACGCCGATGTAATTACCGACCTCTTAAAGGAGTTCAAGTTCGAGGCGCACGAAAATCACAGGTCTCGAGCTCAGCGCTCGCGCGCGCCGACGATGAGTTACGAGCTCTCTCCTCGCGGAGCGTTGCTGTGTGTACGTGTGTCTCTTTATCGGCTCGCACGTGGCCATTGTGAATATGTAAATGCGTAATTGTGAGGTGACGGCCGGCTTGTATGTACTAGAGGTATACAGCTACGTTGGGCTTTTGCGTAACGGTAAGAGATGCGCTGATGTTGAGGTGACGCTTTGCGATTTCGATGCCGAGTGTTTTTTTACGATGGCGTAGAACTGTTTGTGGAATGTATGATTATCGCGTTTTAAAAAAATGTTACTGCCTCGCGCGAGATCTGTTTAGGTGTGAAGTATGTTATCTGGCGGCGGAAAAGCATTCGAAAAATGCGGCTCGGTGTGTGTGCCGGTTAACGTTAATGACTGGTCATTTGAAAAAACGTTCGAGTTGTTACCATACAGGCTATCATTAGCAGCTGTCAGCTTTAGCTAGTGCAGTTTTGAAGCTTAGGCTGATGCCTTAGTTTACATAAAACCGGTTATTTTTATCTAAAGTATGAATGAAAATATCGCGGAGTAGGCTTATTTACTTGTTTTATCGTTTGCTGTATAACAGCCACGTTTTATGCTTGTAAAGCAAAGTTATTGCATTTTTCTTTAGTTTCATCAAGCATATAAACAAGCGAGAAAACTGGACATCAAAAACATGCGATTAAAATTAAAAAAAAAATGTTCCACTCCAGATTTTTTGATAATTCTCCAGAATTTATGGCTTCAAGTGTCCAATTTTATCATATAACCTAAGAAACATATTCTCATTATAAAGAATCCAACAAAAACTGATCACTCAGAAATTATTAACCGGTCAATTAGGCGTCCCGCAATTAAGACACCACAAAAACAAACCCGTCCGCGACTTTACTCGCTGTAATGTTTTGATTTTCCAACTCGCTCGCATCGGAGAGACACAAAAGCATAGAAAGACGCGCGCGGGCGCGTTCGGCATGTTGCAGCAGCCGACAAAGGAAGCGGGATCTCGCGCGCGAGCGCTGCAGCTGACTTTTGCGCGCCTCCTTCCTTTGTATTGTTCTCGCGTTTCAGCTTTTTCGCTGCATTTTATTTCGCGCTTCTCGATATATCGATATATAAATACGAGACGGAAATTATTGGACGTGCGCGAGTGCAAAAGGAAATTCTGGACTCGGCGAGAGAGAGAGAGTCGGAGGAAACGTCAAGCTATCGGCAGCGGGTTTTGCGAGTCGACTGACTGGATAGGAAACGATGGTTTACGAGCTGCGTGGAAGGTTTCTGATTTCTTTTTTTTAAGGTTATAGAGATGTTCAGCCTTTTTGGTGATTTTAAACGTGATCGAGATTCGGATTTGGATTCAGAATGTTCTTTGAGTCAAGGTGAGATTTTGGGTTACTATTTTTTAGAGGTTAGTGTAAGATATGTATAGCGATCTACTCTAAGTTTCGTGAAACATTCTCAAAGCTAAAACATTTATGGGTACGTGGTGAATACAATATTTTGAAAAAAATAAATGAAGTAGATGTAAATGAAGCGGAATTCGAGGTTATGGAACTTTGATTATTTTATATTTATATTACATTTACTTTAGCTACGCAAAAAAAAATGACTTTCGAGCATGAAAAGGTATATTTATTTTTAAAAAAAAATGTTCAAATTCATGTAAATTTTTGATCTTTATATTTTATCTTATGAAAATTTAATCCGATTTTAGTTCGACCTCCAGCTCTTTGAATACAGATTTTTGAATTCATTCAAATAAATAAGGATATTTCGTTCTTTACGAAAAAAGTATTGACAGTAAAGTTAATAAATATACATAAAAATAACCTTAAAATGGAAAGTTATTTAAAAATTTCATCTTTATCACAAAAACATAAAATATTTCTACATTACATTAGATTGGATTCAAGAACTTTATTTCTCCAAATATTATTCAAACAATGCTCCATAATATCTGAAAATAGCCGTAGAATCAAACTATATAAAAAACGCTCTTTTCGATTTCGCAAAAATCCAACCTCTCTCACTCTCGACAGTCTCGACTCTTCCTATATAAACCGAGAGAGCAAACCACTCGCACACATACCAACTCGCATGCACACACACAGTATTATTTTACAAGGAAAATCCCTAGAAAAGCTTCGTTGCCGGCGATTTTCGCGCGCGCGCAACAGCGGGTATACCATGTTTGACTGCTCTGATGTCTGTGTCTGTGTGCTTTCCTTCTATGTTCCTTTTTCGTGGTCGCACATTTCAATGGAGCCGCAAGCGCGCGGCTTTATTTCTGTTCCACGAGCCTTTCGTCAGCCGGGACTGCTACTCTATCATTTCCAGGGAGGGCTGGAATGGAAGAAAATGAGAAAGAAAGCGAGGGGGGCAGGCGAGGGCCGAGTGAGAAAATTTAGGAAGCGGAATTTTCATCGGGGAAAATGAGTATTGCCGCGCGTTCTTTGAAACGTGCCTGATTACGCTTTATTCGGACCATTCATTTTGATGTTGTTTATGCTCGTATTTTAGCTGAACAAATTCGAACGTAAAGTGCAGCATGCTGTTCTTTATAAGCGTAACATTGATTTTAATCTCCACGATTATTGACCGTAGATAATTAATTCGATTTCAATTAATCTATAGTAATATAAGTGAGTTTAACGCAATAATTAAACGAATTAATTATATCGAGAAAACAACCATAAAACAACAATCAAGTTCACAACTAAATGGCAGTTTACAAATTGATTATTAAGACCTATCCGGCCCATATCCATAATTTCAAAACAGTTTGCGTACGCTTGGAAACACTCAGGCGGCCCGCGTCTCGCCCTAAACTAGTAGCTAAGTAAATTTCGGGCGCGAGCAGTTGCCAATTTACAATCGATATTCTTGAGATACTATTAACGTGCAGGCTCTCGCTGCGCGCTTCTGAGACATCGCCGCCAGGTTGATAATACAATAGGCTACTGTCACGATGCGAGCGAGAGCAGCGGCAGCGCGCTCTGGGCCTGCCAGCTACAGTCGTGCCATTACAATTCGAGTGTAAAGGGAGGAGAGTGCGCGCAACTGTAATATCGGAACCGGGTCGCCCAGCTTTACTGTCTATCTACGTCAGCCAGCCGGAGCAGCGCGCAATTCTCGGAATTTCGGCTACCACCATAAAGATGCAAAATTAAACGCGCGCTGCGACTATAGAGGACAGGACGACCTCCCACGAGGACTAGGCAAACTACGTCTTCTCTGCTGATGCTGCTGCAGTTGTGTCTGTGCGGGTATGCGTGTGTGTGCGTGTGTGTGCGCAAGCCATGAATATACGCTGCATATTAAATGAATATTGTACGTCTGAATTCGCGTTGACAAGGCAAATGTTTGCTTAACTTGGTATATGAAGCTGGACGTATATCTGATTCTTTTTGAGCGGTCCTCGGATTCTTTTAGTCGAAAAATTTGATTCTGTTCTCCGTTGCATTATTTATGCGTATGATGGAATGCGCATGATAATGTCGTGGAATTATATTTTTGAAGTTAATAATTAAGTTAAAAAATAGTTTATTAAATTAATTCAGTTTAAAATAAAAATTGAAAATACCAGCACTCAATAACCTGAATAACCTCTGCATATAAGTGCTTCACTGTCTGCATAACTTCTAACGAATTTTCAAAAATTCAATTTGTAAACTGATATTCCTATGTAGTCTCAGCATGCTAAAAATCACGAGGCAAAAGTGCCTAAAACACATTTACCAAGTGCTACCATTTCCAATTCGTTCGCTCTCAGATCCAAATCGCACTCGCAATCGCAAAAGCGATCCGAGCACGCTCAATGTTTTATCTTTCGCTTTTTCGAAAACCGGGCTCTCATCGCTACCCATCTATCTAGATTCGAAGCCAGCCATATACCCAGCGATGACAGCGCCGACGAGGAATCATTCGCAAAAATGCGTGCAGAATTGATTTTCCAGAAAGCCGCGCCTGTAGGCTCCAGCGACCGATTAGTTTCGCACGGTTGGAATCGACGGGTCGATGCTTCCCTATATACATATATGTATACACACAGACACAAACAGAGCAACTTCGATACATATACACACATCGAAATGATGGGGATGCACCGACAGGTTAAACGAGGAAATCATTCCTCGCGCGCTCCGGAAATAAGATATACACGCGGCGAGCGAGCTTAGCGAGCGCCTGTATTTGCGACATATACATGTATATTGCGCGCAGTGCTCTAAGCGCGTTAATAGAATTTCCATGGGTTAGCTGTGCGCACGTTGAGCGCGATTGTTTTGTTTAAACGAGCCGCGGGGCTATGAGTATAGCGATAGTTATCGAAGTTTTTTGAAGCGGCGTGGGTGTGACGCGCGCTTTTTTATCCAAAGAATGGACGGGAGCGCAGAGAGAGAGAGGAAGAGAGATGGACTCGTAAGGTTTCATAATAGCGTTACGCCGAGCGCGGCTCGTTATACGCTGCGCGCGTTTATTTTCGCTCTGGTTTATTTTAAAGATCGCGGGTATTTTTATGTGATCGCTCCTGTCGATATTTACGTGGGAATTATCGGTTATGTTGTGGATTGGCTTGGGTGCGCGGATAAAGAGTATTTGGTAATTTTAAAATAATATTTTTACGATTGACTTGGATTATACGCTATGAATGGATGGTTGTTTAAAGGAGACTTTTATGAACAAACAACTATTATGGAATAAAAATTCGACGTTAAATTTGTGTTTTATGAAAAGGATTTTTCTATACACACAATTCCCGTAGGAAAGATTTGATGAATATTTTGAAAGCATCCAGGAAACACGATACACCAACAAACTATTCAAGTCGCCCGACCCAAACAAACAAAAATTCAACCAAACAATACAACCTGCACCCATATCACCTCGCATCCACCTTTCCCAACTTTTCCATCCCTTTATAAACCCGCAAATTCAGGATCCTCTCCATTCCTGCGGTATTTAAATCATCGCGCGACGTTTATTCCCCCTCCGATAGGCTACTCTCTCTCTCCCTCTCTTTCCTAACCGTCGCGTGGCTCCTTGCTCTTCTTTCTCGTCGACTAAAATATATACGCCGCCGCCGAGGTGTCAGTCTAGCGCGGGTACCAGCTCGTTCCAGAGAGAGAGAGAGAGAGCTCCACAGCGTGACAGGCCAGCCGTCGCGGAGGCGAGCTGTCGCATGCGCTCGTCACTCACTCCGCGGCCGAAGCGGCCGTGTGCACGCTAATGTACCGAGATCTTGATGTTTCGCTCGCAGCAGGGCGAATTTGACAAAATAATCTCGGGGAGAGAGACCAGCAGGCGGAGAGATTCTTTTCTTGCGCGTTGCATTTGGTTTATTGTGTCAGGGTTTCGAGGGAGACGGTCCTTTGACCCTTTATTTTTGTGAGGATGAAGTTCAGGGAGCGAGTGGGTTTTGAGGCTGCTGTAATGAAATACCGATACCGGTGGATATAAATAAAATTCTGTTTGAATGAATGGATGACGTTGAAAGGTTTCGTAAAGACTACTATTATCTCTTTTATTATTTGTGTAATTTTTAATAATTTACAGGGGAAGAGGGTTTTAAATAGAATTTTATAGGATGAATAGATTCGCTTTAAATATTATTACGTTGTGCAAGAAATAAATATAGTATCGCCATTAAAGCATGCAGAAGGATAAATGTTCTAGTTATAAATATACCTCCACGCACAAAGCTGTTTTCATTCAAGTTGTTTTTCTTTATCAAGGCACGACTTGAATTTAAAGAAGCACTAAAATTTAACTTGTCTTGGGTTAATAAAGAAAAACAGCCCTAGAAAGGAAGTATTATTACCTTGCAGGCCATTTAACTTAGATACTTTTATTAGGATGAAATATTACGCACAGCTTGAAACTTTTGCTAAAAAAATTATTCAATTAATTATATTACGGCCCGAACAATAAAAAGCATCGCTTAAAATACCATAAACAAAAACAACATTCAGTAAAACTTTCGAGCAGCGGTTATTTTCATTTTCATTCATAAAACAAATTATTATGCAACAGCGTGCGTCCATAACGCGCGACTATACACACAGCATATCGTAATACCAGCCGAG
>JAPYZA010000643.1:0-54234 GCA_030522685.1 Eupelmus azureus | reverse complement strand
TAGCCTATCAGTTAAATTTTGAAATTAAAACATTTACAATATTTTTTTGTTTAAACTTTGACAAATTTCATTTAATAAAGATAAATATCTTGAATTCTTTTATTGCCACGAAAAAATTGCCTTTTAATTTTAATTCTGTTAACAGAGTATAAAAGAACTCGACGTAATCAATATTTAAATTAAGCAACTACAAATTAACAGTAGCACCTATAACAATTTCAAGTTAACGTGCTATTTGATTTTATCTGCGTCTGTAGTAATTGTCGTTAATTCGAGGAGAGATCGTCAATTCGTTAGTTCGTGTGGAAAATTTAGCGCGAACCATGTTTTTGGCGGTCCCTAGTGATCTCTCAGTCGCGTGTTCCCGTGAGCTTTTTTATTGTTCTGCGAAACAGTTAATTCAAGTTGATAAAGGCGATATGTGTAAAGGGAAAAATTCGGCTGTTATGGGAGTTGTCGAGCGTAGGTTGTTGATTTTTATTTTATTTTTTGATGAGAGCAAATGACTAAATGTATTACAGTGAAATTGATTTATAAATTGAATATTTGCAATATAACATATGTTATTTTGCGAAAACATTTATTATTTTTAAGTAATGATAAAAAGTGATTGAAATTAGATAAGAAAAAATTTATTAAGATAAAAAGGGTTCTACTCTGCATACAAATATTCATAGTGCATTATAAAAATCAGATTCATCAAATATTGAACATAAACTTCCAAGTTTATATGAGTAGATAACACTTATATTTTTAAAGCCATATATTTTAGAATGGAGTTCAGATATTTTCTCAAACGTTTTCAAGAAATATTACCTTAACTTGAAATAAAATGAAGAATCATTGTACTAGAATAGTGTCTTTTTATAGACACTCGAATAACAGCCTTTTATCTTCCTTTATAATTAAATATTCTTAGCAGACATTAACAGTTTTAACGATCTTAAAGGATGAACATAAAAAGTAAAATTAATAATATCTTGAAAGTTTCATTAAAATTTATTGTTGATACTTAGATTGCAACTTGAAATTACTTTGTAAAATGACAGTAAACATTAGTTTGCATGACAATCACAGAGCGGTACAATTTCTGATAAAATGATATAAAAAATACTGTGTTTACTTCATACTCAAGTAGTGACAATAATTTATTAAAAATAATCGAGAAACGGCAACTTTAAGCAATTCAATTATTATTCATGTCTGCCGAGAAAAGTCTAGTTCAAATAAAGATAGGTCCAGATACAAGCTTCACTAGAAGTTTCATAAAGAGGTCGTAACTTATTCAGTCAATCGAATGCCGATAAAATACCTATAAATTTTCTTTCATATAAACCAACACCGGGAAAACATCGAAATTCATCGCACGCCCCACCTCCCCCCTTCATACATCCCCGCGCGCGTTCCTCACTTCGTTTCAGCGGCGCTACACCGCTCACATATAAATAATCCGAAAATCTTACATTACCCCCGAGACAGACTAATTTAGTACGCCATTCTCTTGCCAGCTTTCTTGCCTTGCGCACAGCAGTTCGTCTTCCGCTGTGCGCTTCAGGCCGGCTTTATTTTGCATTTACATAAGAAGCCGTTCAGCGCGAGAAACATCTTTAGTGACGAGAGTTCAGCCTCGCGAAAAATTTTAGCGCGCTGGATAAGAGCCAGCGTTTTGCATTACTCGCGTTATGAGTTCTGAAAGGGAATGAGATGTTGGAGGAGGGCTTCTTGTAACTTGCTACGGCTTACTGAAATACAAGCGCCGAAAATGAGAAACTGTGCTTCCTTGTTTTTCTTTGGTTCTTGTGAGCGTGGATCGTGGTTTGTTTGGCTCTTTACCCTCGTTTCGATGAGTTTCGAGTCTTTTTATCAAATTGCGCGGAATACAACCATTTTATTATATTTTTATAAATTGAACTATAAAGTATGCTGTATTATTTATAATTTTCTTTTTAAAAACCTCATAAAATTTAGTTAATAAATAATGTTTTCTTTCACCGTCAGATTTATCTCGAAACATCACAGAATTTACTTAGTTTCACTGTATTTATATAATCTAAAAAAGGAAGTAAAGCACTATCTTCTTATTTTCCCAGGCTGGAGTCTCGTATTTCGTCCCTCGAGTCTTTAGCAGAGAGGCTCCCGAGAAGCGGAAATCTGAGCGACAAAACTTCTTTGGAGCTAGTGAGCATAATACGTCGTACGAACAATAGCGGAGCTCAACGTCTAAAAAGAAATATACGCGAGATCTCAAAACCAAAAGAACACGTGAAATCTGAAAAAACTGTGATTTTTCGTATTTCAGATTCTGGGAAATTGCATTTACAAAACTATTACAGATTAAATAGCGATTGGCAGAGTCGCATAAAATTTGCTGTGTAAACGCGCGTGAGTCGAATACGTTTCTCAATTCTGGGTATCGTTTTGCGATCTGTGAACGTGATCCTATCGTATATCAGATCAATGATAACAGAATCTAGCAGGTGCATACTGAACCCTTTGAAGTTTAGATATAGATTCGTGTCAAATTGGATAAGTGCGGTATGTCAGAGATGCTAGGACTGTTTCCTCTAGCTTTTAGGAACAGTGTTTCGTATGTTAACGTGTTTATTTAATCAATTTGTAAATATTTGATCTATTAGCTCAGAAAGAGAGATGTTTTTCTCGAGATTTATATGTAAATAAATACTTATATTTTCTACGTTAAGAAAACATGTTGTTACTGTTATTTTAAACATGTTTATATAATTATATTTAATTGTACTGAAAATAAAATTGTTATTTTTATTCAATCTCACAAAATTTTGTAATTTCTTTATAAGAAGAGCAGGTGCAGGTCTTGATTAAAAACTTTAAAAATACTGGAAAAAGGTAATCATCGATTTCCTCTGTCAAATTCTGATAAGGAATCCTTTATCGTCAGTGCTAATGTCTGCCAAGTAATAGGTGACTGGATACGGTGAAGGTAAGATCCAATTAAACGAATTCCGGGAAAGTAACTTTATATGCTAATGAGCTTTTACTTTCCGCTCTTGCTTGCGAGTCATCCGATTGTGGTATTACTATACAGAATTCATTTTGTTAATTCGTTTCAGCTAAGAGGTGTAAAATGTGATTCGTTATCTTAATTTTTAATGAAAACTCGCGATATTTTATTTCAGTTTTAATACTCATAAACATACGATATTTTGATACTTTATCTTTACACCGAAATTAGAATTTCTACTATTTATTTTTTCATATCAGTTACGGAACACGATTATAACAATAAATAGGACATAACTACTTCATAATAATTGATTCTAATATCAAAAGAAAAATTCAATTTACTATAATATGAGATATTAATTAATATATTTTTTATCCTTAATGACTATTTGATTATACGAAAGATTCTCTAAAGGTAGTGTGTTATTTTCTTCAACTTTTTCTTCAACACGGCCATCAGTTAGCGAGGTCAAATTAAGTTCAATTAAAGGTTCTTTTGGGCTTTAAGAAATAATATAGGTTCTATAGATTTTTCCAAGCATAAAATAAATTGTGTGTCGTGAACGTCTTCTTAAATATGATATAGCAGCTTTTACAAGGTTGAAATGTCTTTTTCTTGAAGTTGAGCTACTGTGGGGAAACAATATTGTCGAAAAAAAAGAACAACAGTTTTTGATAAAGTTCATTGAGTATCGTTTAAATAAATCAAAAAATTGAAAGTTGAATCAAAATAATTTGCACGTACATATGCCTACATACAATACTCACATTTATCCACAATTTTTAACATGTTGCCAAACAAATTTTACTATCACAACGTTTTCTCAGAGAAGAAGCAGAAAGTGTAAGAACCAAAAATATAATAACAAGTTTTTGTCTATTGTTTACATCTATGTATTTAAACAAAGTCTAGCTATATGAATCCATTTAACTTTCCTCTGAAGAAGAGAATCACGAATTAAAAGAAGATTAAAAGAATATAAACTCAAACGAGATTTATACTGACTTGTATCACGAGCTCTTTAAAATAAATTTGAATAAACATGAGAATACACAATCGGAGCGAAACAATACACGATCGGAGAAAAAGAAGCAAAAGCGGCCCAAAGCATTCAATCCGACGTAAATACTCTTCGACGTGCCAACTCTCAAAAGAATCTCCGCAGCAACGACAAACATTTTCTCGCAATAGCGAAATATTCGAAAACACAAAGCACGTGGCTCCTTTTGCATTGCGGAACGAAAATCCATATCGTTACTCGCTTCCATATCTCACAAAAGTAGAGGAAAAAAAAAGAACCGCGAGCATTCTTTCATTTCTGCCTGTCAGTGCGCACTTTTTTTTTCATCCGGTCGCTGCCCGCTGGGCTTAACAAATGGAAGCCCTTTTGGCCAACAACGATAAAGTGTCCATCGCGCTAAGCGCCTCATGACAAACGGACGCAGCCAACCCGCTTCATTCACTACCTAAATATTTTGCAGCGTGTGTCTTTTCCCGCTTGTCTTGAGGACATCCGAGATAACTTCCTTATCCCCCCCTCCCTCGCCGCCGCGTTTATAAACATACGGCGTGGGGGATCGATAAATTTAACGCTGGAAGGGTGGGCGCGAGCGGTCCGTTTTTTACGACAGTTTTATCCTGCTGGACGGCTTTTTTGCTCGCTTCTAAAGGAGGCTTGAAAGAGAGCCAGCGGCGGCGAATTTTCAACGTCGATGGCTAGAAAAGTGATAAGATGTCGATAGCCACGTGCCGTTTGCGTGCTTTGTGTATCCGTCGGTCTCTTTAAATCACGCTGATTGACGCTTCGAAACCGGGGCGGCTCGTATTTTATATGTAAACTGCAAAATGAACGGCCGGATTTACGGTTTTCATTTGGGAGGGCCTATAAATCTTGCTTTCAGCTTTGAAAACCACTTATAACGAGGCGGAATTATTATTCTCTCTCGCCGAGTCAAAGGCATATCTAATCTCAGAAAAAAGGCAATATCTTTCAAATTAGCCTGACAAAGTTGCATGCAGCCTGTCCTTTCCCGGCCCATTTATTCCTCCTCAAATCGTCAAACTCGACGTACAAAGTACCCACAGACTCTTCCCCTCTGCCCTGCGCTCTTGAACAATCAATACTCGAATCTCTTTCGATCTCATCCAAGTCATCTCCTCCCAGGGAAATCCCTAGGGAAAAGCCGAGGCAAAGGCAAGCCCGAGCTTGATCCATCCTTCATTTCGAAGCGAATGCACGCGCGGCCGAGATTCGATTACAGCCTCGTCGATTACCAACGACATACACGCGCAGCACGAGAGAGCAAGAGAGAGAGAGAGAGACTCACCTAGAGAATGTCACCGGAGCTACCGGCCCTTGTCGTCCTAGTCATCGGGCCGAAGCGGTTCTGCTGCAGATCCTGGCGCGACCTGCAGTAGATGATCTTCCTGAAGGCCTTGCGAAAGTTTTCGCTGAGGAAGGCGTACAGGATAGGATTGACGCAGCTGTTCGTGTAGGCAAGCACGTGGCTGGCTATTTGGAGGCTTATCGTCACCGAGTTCAGCGGATACATCTGCAGCGACTTGATCACCAGGATGACCTGTCGGGACAACCGAGGGCTTTGATGAGTCGGCGGTTTTAGAGGCTGATTATAGTTGCGGGCTTGAGGGCCTGGCTCTGTGCGTTATCGTTTTCGATGTAAATGTCAGCTAAGTCCTGCTACTTGTGCTATTACACTGGTTTGCGCTTAAGATTTACATGAAATTACAGTTAAACTTTCGATAATGTGGCTTTTAAAGCATTTTGCTCGCTTATCGTAAGAAGTGAATAATAAGTTTCTTGCTGAAAGACTCGTTGTGGTAGAAACTTCTTTTTAAAATTATTCATGTATAATAAGAAAATGTTTACCCATACATAATGCCTGGGCAAGATTCATATTTATTTTGCTCTTTATTAAATGTGTTTATTTACTTGCTTACATGTGTGTACTAGTCTTACGTATTAATAAATGATGTCCTTATTTATTTTTCATTTCTGAAACTAACAAAGGTCAACCTCGCCTCTACAGAACAAAAGTGTAAACAAGCTCAAGTAGAAAAATTGTAGAAAATGAACTATAATGTAAATGAGAGCTACGACGTGGATTTTAATTAGTACCTGCTGCACAGTTTTTTTAAGGCAAATTTAATGTTTTTATAATTCAAAAATACTTGATGAGATATTTTCACGAATACTCTTATTTTCATAATTTTTGCTATGAAAAGTTTTTTGAAACCAGTTTCTTCCTCACAAAAGTTCCATTTATTTAGAACAATGTGTAAGTTTTATATAATAAGTAAACTAGTAAAAATATCTGACTACAGACTTCTTTGAAACAGTGATTTTAATTTTTATAGAACTTGTTAGTAAAAAGAGTGTCAGTAACGAAACGGCAGTGTATTTGAAAAAAATACTTATATGAAATGTACTCGAACATCAAGTAGTATAATCCGAAATCAGTCAGACGAACACATGTTATAATTACTCTCTAGTAAGTTTACTAGTACATTTTTTCGCATATTCGGCTGACTATCAGTTTAATTTCAAATTAAAAAATTTCATTTCATCCACTCTAAATGAGTAGGTAAATAGCTTAAACGCCTCGCTGAAAGCGGGAAACGTCCAACAAGCGCAACATCCTCATTAAAGTTTTTTTCAACACGTGAGACCGCTAAAGCAATTAGCAGCAGTATTTCTTTGAAGGAAAAAAATTAAACTGCACTGTAAATCTTTTTCGCGCTCTTACGCTAAATTTCTTTTATGCTGCAAATCCTCTCAAAGCCATCTGTTATATTTTAAAACAAATCTAAGAGCAATATTTATGAAAGCATAATTTGAGCCATTCCCACCCTCAAAGGAATTTGATACATTTACAGCAGCTCATTTTGCGCAAAACGCACAATGGGAAACAAAAGAATCAAGCCTTTTATCACGCATACCTGTATAGGACACCAACATACGGCGAAGACACCGACGACAACGAGGACCAAGCGCGTCACCCTTTTCCTGCCTCGTCGGCTCTCGGCGCTGACCCTCGCGCCTTTCCACAGCCTGAGCAGCATGCTGACGTAGAGGCCGCAAATGAGGGTCAGAGGAACTACGTAGCTCGCCAGGAAGAAGATGATCTGGAAGAGCGGCCAGTTGGCGTCGGGCAGGATCCGACAGGCAACGCCGGGCTCTTCAAGCTCGCCGCCGTTGCTCTCGAGCTGCTGCTGCGCGCAGTGCGGGTCTTCGGCCCACTGAAAGCACACGTGTTTCGAGCTCGCCTTAAATTCACTTAAATTTTAAATGTAATTTCTGCTTTTATTGCGCCGGGATTTTCTCATGCGTGCGTGCTGTTTAGCGAAGCTCTTTGTGCGACGGTGACATTTTTATTTTCCGACACGCTTTTGAGCTGCTGCCTGGATATTAAGTAATAATGACCGAAAGCTGAAAGCAGAATCAAAATAATGCTCGGTCGTGTCTAAAGTTAGGAAGAAACGGATGTTGCATGCTGCAAAAACAAATCACTTGTTTGAAAAGCTAAAACGATTTACTTGTAAAATTTGCTCGGTTAAGGGAACTATTTTTCGATATTCTGTTTGTTTTTGGTTTTCAAAAAAAAAGCAATATGAAAAAAAAAAAAAAAAAAAAAATCGCGAGCCCCTGTGCTTGTGTACTTATTGTTGATAACGTACATAACCCCGTTTACTGCTGCAGTCGAGCTCGTCTCTCGCCCTTAGTAAAAGCATTCGGCTTTTATTTTTGCGAATGTTCATTGAAATGACTTTACATATCTGCAAAATCCATAAAAAATCTCAATTCGCCGCGATATTTTAACATTGTCTTTGTGTATGTCCCTTCGACGTTGAAATGCACTTTGGATATTTCATAAATATATATTGGAAGCCATTGTTTCGATGGCAAAGCGTTTCGAAAATAAAAGATCTGTTATATTTTTTTTATAAAGAAAAATATATATGATCGATGTTGGTTTGCTCTGTAAAATTTAACAGCCATTTTTTACGGCAATTTTTGCATTCTATATCCGAAAGGGGATTGATGTTCTTAGGATGAAAGGAGAACAAAAAAATATTTTTTGTAGGATCACGAGCTAGCTGGACATGTTCGCGTCAGAAAAAGAAATATACGCGCTTACACTTTTTCAAGCTTTTATTACTGCCATAAAATTTCTCAAATAACTCTAGCCTGTTAATCTGTGGATCGTATATGTATTTTAGACTATCTCAAAACTTTATTATATTTTTATAAAGGAAAAACGAAAAATTTATTTTTGTAGTTGAATAGAATCTTTAACCGTTATCATGTTAACAAAATAAGTTTTTATAGAGTGGCTTTTTTCATGATGCATTGAAAAGCTTTATAATGAAAACCTCTTTCACTACCTGTCGATATAAAATAAATGAAAATATATTTAATCTTGCATTAATTTAACGAGATTTTAATTAAAGATTAATAAAAAATATTATTAAAATGTAAGTATATTTTCAAATAATTTAAAAATATAAGCAAAGAATATATTTTTTAACTTTTTAAATAATTTTTGTATCCAGATTAAATTATTTTCGAAAAATGATTGCTCTAATAATAGCTTTGTGTATAATACTATACTTATACTTAAGTGTTCTTACATAAGACCATGTTTAAAAATTCGTCATTACATCCTAAATGTACTTTCATTTATAAAACCTTAATTATAAATTCAATAAATCTTCATCAATAGGGTCTTATAAAACAGAATAGTAGTAAAATAACGATTTAGTCAGACATCAGCTTCTCAAAATTTTAAAATGAATGTAAACTTAATTAATTCTAACAATTTAAGGAATAAATAATTATATTTACAGACAGTATTTCAATCAAAGCCAGTCACATAACTGAAATTATTATAACTATTACTACAATTTAGTAACTGCTTGCGCGTAGGTAGTAATTTTGAAGCGAGTTAATACTACGTACTTTAGTCACTGGACATTTTAAACCAAGGTTACTGCAAATTCATAGCTCAGTGAAATACTGAAACTGTTTCAGTGGAACTTAATAAAAACGTAAATAAAATAACACTTATATTTTCTAATCATGCATACGTCCAATAACAGTACATAAGCCAACTTATCAATAAATATGAATCAATTATCTTAAATTAACTAATCATTACTTTTTCTGCTTTTTCTTATCAAGCATTAAGCATTCTTAATCAGCCGCGCCCATACCTTATCGAACTCAACATAAAAAGCTTGTCAGCCACAGAGCGATGAACAAGCTACAAATGATAAGAAATGAAAGCCAAACAAAGACTCCAACACATTAGCAGCAATAGTAAAAGCTCAAACTCCAACATGTCTCGCTCGCTGGCTCAACTATTCACACACTGCAGCCACATATGCCAGGCGCACTCACCTCGCCATGAATGATGAGCACGGGTATCGAGGAGGTCAGTATCACAATCCAAACGATCCAGATGGCAATGCATGCGTGGCTCTCGGTCCGCACCGACATCGAAGCTATCGGGTGCACGACCGCCAGGTACCTGAAACAACAAGCGCACAGCCGCAATTGGATTAAGCCGCCCGCCACCGACGATCGCTCAGGGACACAAAAGCGCTGTAGTTCCGGGAATTCCGCGCGCTCGCATGCTGCAAGCTTTTTTATATACAGCCGCGCTGCCACAGCGCCGTGATTCATGCAGCCGGGATTTTCCCGACAGCTTGAATCCCCCGCGGCTTTGGGTTAAGATAAATTTGGCAAGGGCGACTGGAAGCTCGCGAGCGCGAGAGGATGGATAGAAATTTTATTAAGCCTATATCTGACTGGACGAGCGATGGACGTAAGGCAAACTGAATTTCGGAACTAATTGATTGCTGTTTGCTCGTCTGCGTCTATGCGACTGGAGTTTCGTCGCGATGTCTTTGTTTAATTAAGGCATCGGTTTCGTGGACGATTGGTTTAGCGGCGTTTTATTGTCCGAAAAAAAAATGGTTTTTATCGTGCGAGTTGAGTGGAGGAGAAAGCCGCCGAGACGTTATCATTAAAGCGCGTGCTATAAATAAGTTTATTAATCCTTTGATAGAAGTACTTGGGGTGGTTACTGCTGGCAATAATAATACTGATTAAATAAAAAGGATTTTTATGACGCGTGTGCGATAAGGGCAAGTATTTTGTAGGTTCTCGTTTCAATTACTCGCATAAAAATAAGGTACTGTTTTCTTGCATTTTTGGATGCTGCTCTCAAAAAGTGCGCTCCTTATGGTGTCGCAAGGTGTCTTCAAATTTCTAGGGAATAATGGAAACAGATTGGTATACATTCGGGCTGCATATGTTATCCAAGCTCTAGTTGATTTAAGGTATTGCTAGTATAAGGAACACACTCGTCTACGCTTTTCACATGCTGAGTGGTACTATAACGCCTTCGTGAAGTACGTGCTTCAGGAGGCCCTGGAAAACTCGATCGCAGAGGAGCAGTGTATGTTGTGTAAAATATTTTAATAATATGTAGGGTGACATGATTCCCTCCACGTGCTTGCACAGCGTATGCATTATAATGAAGGTGCAACTTTTTGTCACGTAAAGTACGGTTCGAAATTTATTTTACAGGCAGGGAACGTGTAAAAATGTATGTTGTAAAAATTTTCACTGTTGTTTGAAAAATTTATAACTTATCTATGGGTTTCACCTACATTCACCTGCGGAATCGGTACTTTCTAATTAATATTTATTACAAATTTCTTCAGACAATAAATAAAAGAATTTTTTAGGGTAGTAATAATAACCTCGTATAGTAGAAAAATGTTTGGACACAGGATTTTTAATAGAGAATGATTGAACAGTTTCAAAAACGGATTCCATAAGTGTCGTTTAGTGTCAGATTAGATTGGCTTCTTTGTTTATATTTGATTCAATAAATATGAATTTAAAAAAAAAGATATGTTTTAAGCTTATGTATTTATATTAGCATTTATTATTATTTTTAATTAATAAAGTAATTGATGTAATGTGCGTTAGTTTAAGCTACTTTACAGAAGTAACTTTGGATTTGGACGGACTTAACTGATTTTTTGATTGGCATTTATTGATTTCTTTGCCAATTAGGTCATGTAATTTCCAATTAAATTTATAAGAAGTAAGTTACAATAAAAAAGAATAAGATGGTCTGTAATAGAAAAGATTACAACCTTTTAAAAAGTTTTCTTAAAAGTAAAAAAGAAAAATCTAGAATTTATTGCAATGATTATGTTCAAACTCAATCTTTGCAATGACGTTAATGCTTATTTTAATAACATAAGTATAAAAAAGAGCATTCATGTAGAAATTGGGTTCTGTATTAGTTCTATAGAAAACAAGCATGAGGTGGTGAATTCTTTTCAAATAAAACTTTTTATAGGCTTTTATTTCAATTTACTATCTATTTACTGCGCTCATATACCTAAAGTAATTTACACGAAAAGTTATAAAACTATATTGTCCTGTAATAGTCTACTATTTTACAGTAAAAAGGTCGTACAAAATCAATCGTAATGAATTTCGAATAATTTAAAATAGTTATATTATTTTTTAATAAAAATATTTCATTCTTTACTATTTTATTACGTTTTATATTTTACGATAATTTATTAATCGGATAAATGAATGCATATAATTTCAAACAATCAAAAGGAAATACAGACATTGAAAAATATAACTTCCTATCTAATACACATCTGAAATACCCTATTTTTAATCAAGACATAACGCTTGAATAAATTTTGCATAACTCAAACACCAAAGAAAATCTCATTGCTCCAAACTTCTTTCCACATTTATACAGCCGTAAGTTCATGTGTGCTCAACGTTATCGAAGCACCGAAAGCTCTCGGAGCATATGGAAAAGGGGGGGGGGGGTGAGTCGAGCTGCTCGGGCGCGCAGTCGCGCGGAAATGAGAAATCCATTGGCGCATAACATTACGTACGTGTGCTTTTTGTTTCTCGCAAATCGCGAGAGGAAGAAGAAAAATAGAGAGGAGAAAGCACGACGGGGAGAAAGAAAGAAAAATGATCAATCGCAGCCGTATATTTGCCGTGCCAATCCGCGAAGTTTGGCCATTATGCTCGGTGACAATGCGAGCTGTTTGTGTGTCTGAGCATACGTGTGCGCCGCCGCGTGGGAGAGCAAAAGGGAGAGAGAGAGGAAGAGAAGAGTCTTTGATTTTCCGAGCAGATAGTAATGAGGGCCAGTGCATTGCACCGTGCTTTTACGCGCTTTTTTCTCATAATTTCTGCTACTTTTCAAAGTGGAGCAAAGTCTTTTTCTAGCAAAGCACATACGAGCATTATTTTGGAAAAATAAAAATTAGCAGCCGTAAAAGCGCACGCGTGCCCGGTGGGTATGTTTGTACGGTTAGGCGGTGGAGAATTTTATAATGAGTAAAGAGGCGGGAGCAGCATTTTTTAAGCAAAAATTTTTTGCTTCAAATTTCGATGTAATTTCTTAAACACTTTACGTGAATATTATTTTAACTTTTCATCTATTTTGAGCATTAAAATTGTTATCCCTCAAATTTTAATAATTTAATGAAATCACAATTCAGCGTTCTATTAATTTGAGTTGCAATATATTGAAGAATTCCATCCAACTCTAATCACTGAAATATAGTAATTATGTTTTATTTAAATTTTCATGGCTTAATATAAGTACACGGTAAAAAAAATACTATGCCAAAACTACATGTACTAAAAACAAATCATAAAGTGCAAATTGAATATTAAATCGAAGTTAATTTCATTTTCATATAAGCACGTGTTATATAATTTAATACTTCATTAATAATATACATAAATTATTATTATCAAATAAATCATCCTACTAAACGAAAATTTTAATTTCCTAGTAAAAAATCTAATTTATCTCTTATTCCAATTAAATTAAAAATTTTAAAACGTATTAATAATATTTTTTACTGAATTTAGTCAAATAATCAAAACATTATTCTCTTTTTAATTTATGACAATGAATAGTAATTAAAAAATCTCATTCTTTCAATTACAGAATCCATTTCATGCTGCCATATGCACGTTATTTGATCATCAAACAGAAAAAATAAATAACCCGTAAAAGCAAATATTCGTGATTTACAAGCTTCAAAACGCTCGTCGCAATCGCTTTAATTTCAGAAATGCGTCATTCAAATTACCTCAAATCCAGGTGATAAAAAACTCGTAGATACAGTGGACTCGGGTGGAAATCGCAGCGGAATCGAATCTGCTGCCTGGCAAAAGTCCCGGCACTCTATATGATTTCCCATTGAATATAAATTCGATCGTCTTTTCCACGTGTATGTAACACGAGCACGCGGCAACGAGAGATTGATGAAACGCACGTGGGACTGATGGACAATTTGAAAATCCCCAGTTTGGCGGATAAGGCTACGAAATCCACCTCGTTTGTGGCGAAAAGCCTGCCCTCCCGTCGATGTATATTTATCTTTCCAAACGCGCGGCTTTTATGGCACGGCGAAATTGGCTGTTATATTGTCACGTGGAATTTTTTCTTGCTAGAGGGAAAGCTTCTTTAATAAATGTTTTATTTTTATCGAATTTATCAATGGTGATATTTTCTAATTGTATGAAATTAAAGTATTAAAGCTTTTTTTTACGATAAACGTTTGAAATGCGAGAGAAAAATTTTAAGGCAATATGTGTAAACCGCTTTGTGACGGATAGTTTTATTAGAATACTTAATTTCAATGAGGTCAGTCCAACTGTGTACCCAACTAATTAAACTTTTTGAAACTAAAATATTAAACTCATATTAATTCATCCAAAGTATGCAACATATAAAACTAAATAAATATTAATTAGTTTTTAATAATGTTATAAACTATTTGGGTTATATTTTTTATTAAGCATTAAGTATGATAATAAAAGGAAATTTTTAATTAAATTTTAATTTTTGAAAATCTACATTCAATTACAAAGTTTAATATTTATTATTTAAAATTTATTTAAAATTTATAATTTCATTTTAATTATATTTTTCATCTATAAAATAAATTAAATATTTATACTTTTCAATTTGAAAAACTGGATTTAACTAATAAAAAGTATACATATTGTCGTTCCGCGTATCTGCCCACCTACATCAGACGGGATTTTTCCGCAATTTTTCGTTCAGTCTAAAGCATAATTACGAATAAAAATGAGTAGATTTGAATAATAAAATATGCAAATTTTTCTCATTTTTCGTTCAGTAAATCTTAGTACAGAAGATTACATTTACGGGGGTCTAGTCTATAGTGCTCAAAGATATTATAGTTTGTAAAAGTGTATGTAAATTTTTATGAAAATGAATCACTAAAAGGGTTAGATTTCTCAAAGGGAGTATTAATTAATTCAAAGTGCAAAATTTACACAAATCTTATTAAAATTTTCTTTCGTTTTGAAATTATTTTAACAGTAACAACAAGAGAGATTTTCATTGAGTTAATAGTCTGAAAGCGTCTATTCGTTCGAGGAGTTTTGTTTGAAAGGTGAAAAATTGTATGATGTTTAGACCAAACATTGAATGTTACATGCCCTGAATATTGTTCGGATCGTTAAGAAAACACAAGAAAATTAGATAAAGAATATAGAGCAAGGCACTGGAACTCAGTTTTTCGTCTATTAGAAAAACATTATTTCAACGCTTTTGATTGCTTTGGTATTCTCTCGAACAATGATAACTTGCTTATTCTTCATTTTAATATAATCATGCGTGCAGAAATTTCGTTATTCGATTTTACGTAAAATAATATTACCACCCGTTTACCAAACATGAAAAATCAGATAAAATCCGTGTTCTTGTTTAAAATATAATTTACTGGTGAATTATTTTGTACCGTCGGCTTATATTGGTATTTCATATTTTTGCGTGATAACGTTTCATTAACTTTAATTAATTTTTGGGACAAACACTTTATAGAAAAAATTATAGAATTCTGATGAATCAAATGATATTGCTAAATGATCGATTTCTGCAAAGCGATATCATTGATTCAAGAAAATATTTTAATCTGAACAATTTTAGCCATTTACTCACATTTCCATCAAAGCGTTTGATCTTTCCATCGGGAGCACTGTTTCGAAACATAATATAACAACCGTGACAACAATTTCCGGTTAATACATTTTATAAAAAAAATTGCACCTTTTCGTAAATGCGATTTTTGCTTGTATACCGACAGAAAGTTCCAGTAAAGTATGGAATAGAAATGCGAACAACAGTTCATTAAGATTTTATCACAAGTGACTCGAGTTAAGAACGCAATTGAGTGATTGATGCGTTTTCATGGCTCAAGACAGCAACTGTGTGTTTGACGAAACGGCCTTCTATGTACCACTAAAACTCCCATTTTCATCGACCTCCTCCGAAATATAATGGCCAATCGGAGGGTGCTAGGCGACAAAAAGCTCACACATCCGTGCTAGAACGTACACAAGAGCAGAGAGAATAATACGAGTGGAAGAGGTTGAGTGAGAGAGAAAGAGAGCGCGAGAAAAAGCCGATCACCGACGGCGCGCGGCCTGGTCAATTCTTCCGGTGCTGAGAGCCAGAGAAGAATGGGGGATTAAGTAACATCATTGATGGCCACGCCGTCACTGCAGCTCGGCTCGTATTGGATTTCCTTCCTTCTTCTCATTGAGTGTTCCTTAAATTGAAAGGCGCCGGCGAAGTGTAGGAGGAAAACAAGCATTTTCTCTTACGCGTGAAATTGACAATTTACCCCCGCACGCGGCCGAGAAAGAGAAAGAGAGTCGTCGACTGCTATTCAGCCCCTTAGTCTATGTAGTTTCCCGCCCCCTCCCCCCCCCTGGCTCTTTTGTTTCTTTTTTTTTCCCCCCCCCCCCCCCCCCCCAGGGTTATAATCTCGCGCGAGTTTTATAGAAACGACCGGATTGGATTCTGGTGAAGCTGCAATTTAATCTTAGATTGCATTTGTTAAAGGCCTGATTCCTTGTAACATGTTTTTATTGCACTAGAGGGAAAAAGGAATGTTGCAATTCTGATGGGAGCGTACGATAGATTTCTGGTGTTGCCGAATACGATAGAAAGATAAATTGTGTTTATATAAATCAGATTTTAATAGGATTGAAAACCTATATTGAAATGGATTCTCCGAGAATAATTCATATTTATAGAGTGCCAGACACATATAGATATTAATATGAAATATCTATAACAAAATAGCTTATACTGGTATGAAATTGTCTTATAGAATTACTTTTTGCTTTTGAAAGTCACTTAAACTATTTTTTAAGTCAATTTCACTCTAAAGAAATTTTCAAGTTGTTATTAACGTTGACATATTGAAAATTTTCATACTTGTACTCATTAGAGCAAAAGAATATTCTTCAAACGTGCTTTTGCCAGTAAGATTAAACTAACTTTAACAAAGTTGTTAACGAACGTCTCTTTTTGTGGCTTGTTAAAATATACAGGAAGTATATAAAGAATTTCTAGAAGAAACAGTAATGGATTTTTTAAAACGTTAGTTTACCTTTGATAAACTTTCTTGAGCATATTTAAAATAGTATAACCGTTTAAAGCATGTTTCTTTATTTTCTGAATCATTATGAAATGCTCAGGATAAAAAGTAGCAGAAATTACTTCGAGTATAAAAGTAGGTCAAAATGCATTGAAAAGCTTTGGCAGTAAAGCACCGCAAGCAAATTTTCAAAAAAGTTCTCGCTTTTATAAAAAAAAATCCTTTTTTCAGATTAGTTTGAAATATAAAAATTTAAGAGAATTCCATATCGAAAATAACATTTTTTTAATTAACCATTAGTTAAATTGATTGAGCACAGTGGTAGTATTTTTGAAACTCTGCTTCTCTTAATTGATGGATATTTATTTCTAGTTCAATGAAATTCTACGCTCAATAAAACATCTTAATCAGCCTATAGTATACTATGATAAATCTTTTCGAATCCATGCCGAGTAGAAATTTAATTAATTAAACCTAATAATAGAAATTCTTTTCGATCCTTACTAGACTTAAAAGTGGATCTTAACTGTGAAAATTTCATTAAGAATGAGCAATACTATTTAGATCGTATTTAACTTATTACTATATTCGAGAAAACAATAGCACAAGAATTACTCACCTATCAAGGCTCATGAGCACAAGCGTATAGACACTGGCGCAAGCAGTGACGATAATAAGATACTGGACGACCTTACACCAGATGTTGCCGAACGGCCAGTAGGGCAGGACAAAGTCCGTGGCCGTGAAGGGTATGCAGAAGAGGACGAAGAGCAGATCTGCCACGGCGAGGTTGATGATGAGTATATTGGTGGTGGAGCGCATACCCGGATTCGCGGCGACAACGATAACGACCAGCGAGTTGCCGACGAGGCCGAGGATGCCGATGATGCCGAAGAAAATCGGCACGACGATAGCGACAATCTTTTGGACGAGCATCTGGTCGAAGTCCTCGTCATCTTCGTAGCAGTCCGCCGCTGTCTGCGTCAGGTTCATCAGGGCGGGCACCGCAGAAGTCACGCTGCTCGTCGAGTTCTCGCTCGGCCAGAGGACTGCCATGCTGCTCCCGCTGTCTGGCTGCTGCTGCTGCTGCTGCGTCGCGGATGATGCTACAGGGCTAAGGTGGGTTTCAGAAGGAATGAGAAGGTCATTGGTACTTTTAGATTTTTCTTTGCTCTGATTTTGTTGGTGGTGCGATAGCTGTATGTTATTTCTGAGATTCGATAGTATTTTTACTTCTTTTTGTTTCTAATTTTTATGAAACTTTGATACATCATTCATGCCATGATGATCATTGTGATCTTTTTGAGATAATTAAGCTACAAACTAGTATAATATTTATCAATTTATAATAAAATAAGTGTACACATTAGAGACTGTTTATAGGATCTTCAATTCGGTAATTTTTATACTGTTTGAGAATCTAAGTCATTCAGAAATGTTTCTTGGAACTGTAGGGTAAAAGTTTTTCAAATAGTTTGTTTTGATGTTGAACTTGTCACACAAGTTCTGAACAAAGTAAGCCCTAGAGGATTTAGATCTGACTAGCTTATGAAACCGACAAAACTTTGCAGTTTCTGAATAGTTTTGTTTTTATAAGAGTCATTTATAAGAATATCTTATGAACAAAAAATTTACATCTAATGAAAATTATGGATTATAAAACTTACTTAAAATCTTGTAAATGTGTCTACGTTACAATTCTTGCAGAATTTTTTAGTACTTATAAAACTGACATTTAAACTACATTCAAAACCTTGTAATACTATCATATTTTTAACTTCCTAACAATTCCAATAAATTTTTCAAAGTCGTATAGTATATGACAATAAAAACTTATTTTTACATCTTCGCAACATCATAAATTTTATATTGCTTCTCTTTTATTGATTTAATTGAAAAGTAAATTACAACTTCTTTACCTACTTTTTACAAGTTGTGTATTTTAAAAGCACTTCATTTCCGCGAATCTTAGACAGATTCATTACAAAAGTGTATTGAAAACTTGATAATAGAAAAGCTGATGCTATTATCGATTAAATATTTTTTGCAACGAGTTTTGTACGATTGAAATAATGTCGGTTCAGTCCAGATTGTTAACTCAATTCCCTCCAACTTTTATAGTGTAACGCCACAATATATCTCTTTATTTCTTATGGGCTCTCACAAAAGTGAACTAATACTGAAAAAGATTTTATCGAAAAAGAACTCAAAAGAAAAGTACATGAATTGAACGCTTAGATTTATGAATGAAAAAATGTTCGATTTTAATAATAATATAAATTTGTTATATAAATATAAAATGATATTGAATCTGTATCTAACATAGCCATTTAGTAATACGTATCTTCATTTAACCAGTTCAAGAAATCTAATTTCTTTTAGTGTCTACGTAACTAAAGACATCAACGAGTCCTTTATCTGTACCCTAAAATTCTGCACACCGGCAGCCGTTCATTAATCTAGCATGGCGTGAATGAGGCTACAAGCTTTATAATGCCCTCTTAACAGATACAACTTTCATTCGAGATATGATCATTAACGTAACATACAGCTTTCGCCCCAGGCAATGTCCTTTTAACCCTTCATTACTGCCTTCGTAAAAGGAGAGAGTCTAGCTAGCAGTTTATAGAGACCTTATCGTTTTGGATGCGCTGCGGGAGTAATCTAGCGTTTCGGTATCCGGTAGGTACATTCGCGAAATTAGCTTTCAGATTTCTGCATACGTGGTTTATTCATGAGCCAAGTTCTAAAACCTGTAGGTAAGTCGTAAATGTATATGGAAAGCAGGTAGCTTTCATTGCTTTTGAATAAATCGCTAGTTTGCATGTTAAGGCTGTATAATGGTAAACATTTGCTGTGCAATCTGACGGCTATGCTTTTGTAAAGGGTTTGATTTCGCGTAAAAGCAATAAGCGTTTAATTGGTTCTTGCACCGGGCACGATAATGATATTTTTATATAACGAATTTATAAAGATTAAAGTGTTATAATGTTCATTTGATCAAAGATTCTCGTCTTATATTTATTTAAGCCTTTCTTTTGGGAGCGATTAATCAACATTTGGTAAAGGCTTGTGGCCTTCTTCGTTACACAAGGTTTCGCATAAAAGCTCCGCCACGTGCAGAAATCGCCAGATCATATGATAGATCGTGTTTCATGACTTAATACAAGGATCCCTCGTCTGCATTTTTAGATCACTATAGCCTGAGAAAAACGACTTTTATTACATTTTTGCATTAAAAAAACAAATACTAAAATACAAAACTTTTTCATAATAAAAACGCTTGTATATATTGTTATCAAAACGTTTTTTTTGCAAATATTGACATTTTTTTTACTTCATTTAATTCAGTTGTAATATTAGAAAATGTTCTAATTCATTGTACTGTTGAATTAGTAACTAACTGTACTTCATAAAAAATGTTAAATAAATTTACACATTAAATAAATAAGCTTTCAATTTAAGAACTTCGTTAATAGCGAATAGTCACAATTCCAGGATTCTTTAATTGGGTAACTAATGAACGAACTGATTACAGTTTTCTCCAATGGTTTATTCTTCTACTCAATATGCATCAATTTCTGACAAAATTAACAGTACATAAACTATTGCCATGCATTAGACACCACCTCATTCATGTTATATCACTGAAACAATAATACAAGATAACAATATTTGAATTTCAATCATAATATGCATCCTGTTTTTGTGTGAGAAAATAATCCGTGTTTATTCACTAATCTTGAAGTACCATTCTACTCGTTAATTAATGTTTGAAATGAAAGCAATAACATTGACACTGCACTTTCACATCTGTTATGATATTTGCTTTGTCTTGCTACCTATATACAAAATGATCGCATGTCGATATTTACATGGAAATCGTTTTGCCGTTATTTCATCTATTCGGTAATTTATAATTGACAGCTTAATGAAAAAAGGTATAAAATCTAATTTCAATTTATTTTATATAATTATCCTTGGTGAAAATTCTAAGGTACATAAAGAACAAAATTGTTTTAAAGATAATAAAATGCAGTTTGTAATACAAATGGCGCTAGAAAAACTTAATTTTTTTAAATAAAAAGTAAATTCATTCAATTCATCAAGTCGGTGTATCCTCAAACTTATAAAAAGAACCTCTTCTTAAACAGAAGCTAACGAAGAAAAATGACGGTACAAGAGATCCTAATCTCAAACTAATAATTCAATGTTATTGAAGACATTTTTCTGAGACGTGAACAAGCATATTCACAGCAAAATTATGTATAGACAATATAATTATATTGAATTGATTTCGCTAATAAAATAGTTTTGCTAATAAAATTATGATGACATATAAATAGCCTACTTTGTACATATAACAATTTCATGGAAAAATTATTTGACTTAAAAATAATGCATCCAGTGTATACGTTTAGGCAATAACGAAAAGTTAAAAGGTATTTTTATGAAATCTATATTTAAAAGAAATGTTTCAAGAACTTGTAAGTTAAAGAAGATTTCTTATTTTTCAGATTTAAAATAATTGTTTAATATTTTATAATAAATATACCATGAACGAAAGTATTTTGTTTGGACCAGATTTTTAAGAGTAAAATAGTACATTATGCACCTAGGGAGTAAAAGTAAAGAATGTCTCAGACTGCGTGTAATTGTCACCCGAGCCTAAAGGCTTTCTTTACTTACTCCCATGGTGCATATACTATTTTTCTCCACGAGGAGCGTAAAATGCGTGCTGCAGGATTCGCCAAATAATTATAAATATAAAAATTAAAAAAAAAAAAAAAAAATAAAAAAAAAAAAAAAAAAAAAAAAAAAAAAAAATTGTATGATGTTATTCTTGAAATAAATCTTTTCCATTTCTCGGCAAGAGTATCCTATTATTCATATTATATACCCAGCCCTGCCGCATGTCCAGCAGGCTTCTCCGCTATCACGCGGTGCGCCAGTGCCACCAAAGACCGGCTATGCTGTAGCGAGGCGTTTTCATTCCTCTAGGCGTTATATTATACAAATTTTTCTAGTTTCAATTAAAATTTTTCCTAATAAACTTTCGAAGCACTGGGTGCTTCCATAGAAAACATCACTTTCGCGACGATTTCAATTTATATATATATTAACCTACCAACAACACTTTATTTATTTCGTTATACTTTATATATAAACATTATCTGTACATAGAAAAACACAGTTAAAAGAGGAAACGGTAACCGACGTCTTAACACACACTAGCGTTAACATGGCGCATCATCTTTTTTCTCGTAAACGATCTCTTCTTTAACAGTGAAAAATCGTCCCGCTGCTTGCACCACCACAATCTCAGCATCGCGACCGGAAACATAATTATTCTACACTTTCTTTTTTATTTCAGAAATAAAAATAATAAAATTGAATCACTTTTCATAAACGAAAATGTCCACGAAAATTCAAAAAGTACGTATTTAATGGTGGAACTCGCGATTGCATCTCGTGGCTGATTCGAGCGCGAGCATGTTACTTAAGTGAGTCGAAGGACGGGGAGCGCCCTCCGCGATGGCGAGTGCGGCTCGACTGATCTGTCGTCGTCGACGTCGGTTCGTGCGGCTGCTCACGCGGGGGCGGCGAAATCAAATTTCGCTCCTCTTTAAAAGCGACTCAAGCGGCGGCGGCGGCGGTGCGCATGCCGGCTGCGTGCGCGAGAAAAGCTCCGGAGCTTTTCCAGAGGCGAGAGATATCGCGCGGTGGAAATGGGAAGCTTCGTGCTGTCCTTAAGGAAGGAATCTGTAGTGCTGATATACCGACAGTTGGAAAGGTAGAGTTTGTGGTATTGAGTGATGGTAAAGGTTTAGAAAAACGGAATTTTATATAATTATTGACAAAACCACTTTATTCATGATTATTTTTATTTATTATTAATGTTATGTTGATAATTTATTTCTTTTTGCTTATGAAATTTTGTTTAAAGATCTACAAGAGTTTTTTGTTTAAAATTTATTTTATTGATTGCTGGTCTGAATTAAGAAAATTGTTTTTTAATCTTGAAATTGTATTATTATAATTTTAATAAACCGAATTAAAAAATTAAATTAAAATTATTTTATGTTTAATTAGTAGCTATAAACAAAATACAAATTTGTGATAATATACTGAATGAAACTATAAAAAAGAAAAAGATTTCTTTTAGTTAAATATATATATTTTTTATTACATTATTTATACATATTTTTTCATTATAAAACTATGCACATAGCATTAGCATAAATTAAATGCTAACATTGATTTAATTTCAATTCTAATTCTTATCTTTAAATCGTTTCTTTGAACTTACCATAAAATAATTAACCTTGCATCTTATGTAAGAAGTGATAAATAATCATGTATAAATCTTAAATATTCTTTTATTCCAGCTCATCACTTTTAATATATTACATACATAAATCAACAAAATAATAGTTCATCTTTACTTAATGACTGTTTTGAATCGTTTCTTTATCTAAGTGTAAGATAATATATGCTTCGATGATATTTCAAGTACGAAGTAAAACTATTGCGCATTAAATTAATATAAATTAGCTATGCAGCAGTGTAATAATCAAATCAGCGGTAACTATTAAAAATAATAATTCAATGTTAAAATTATCACATAGAAGGTTCAAAAAGGTTACAGCTTACGCTCGTCCCGCCACTTTGTCGATGATAGCTTGAGTCAAGACTTTCTGAGCGATGTTCTTGGCGAAACTCGTGATCTGGTCACCAATGCTAGGCTTTTTCGTCGTCGGTGGTGGTCCATAGTTCGGGTTGTATCCGCCCTGGGGAGGTGGATAGTTCGGATTGTATCCGCCCTGGGGAGGTGGATAGTTCGGATTGTATCCGCCCTGAGGAGGTGGATAATTCGGATTATATCCACCCTGGTTTGGATAACCTTGCTGAGGATACTGTCCATAAGGATTTGGCGCAGGATAGCCTCCTTGCGCAGGTTGTCCGGCATTGTTCATAGTAGCGCTGGTTCTTCTGTAAGAATCTTGATTCGGATAGCCCGCGCCGCCAGGGTAGCCACCACCCGACGACGGATAGCCAGGGTAACCAGACGATGCGGGTCTGGAGTTACCACCTGATGGGTAGCCAGGATAACCAGACTGGGTGGGTGTAGAACTGGTTTTGGAGGAACCGGACTCGCCTGGATAGCCGCTGCCCGAGGGGTAACCGGAACTCGATGGGTAACCAGAGCCCGAAGGGTAACCAGACGATACCGGCCTAGCGTTGGTTTTCGACGGTTCCGGATAGCCGGGGTAGCCCGAGCTTGCGGGCTTACTGCCTGTACTGGAGGAGTCTGGATAACCAGAGCCCGAAGGATAACCGGAGGAAGCTGGCTTCTTGGTGTCACTGCTCTCTGGCTGCTGGCTTTCATCGTCACGTCTGGCCAGTTCTTTCTTTTCGCCTCCGTCGTCCTCTGCAAACATTTCATCAACTTTTTTCCCATAATTAGTGCGCGGGCACGATGGGCCAGTTCGCGACCCCGACGGACATGCCGGATGAGATTTACGAGGGTAGGTGCTTTTTTCGTGCGTAACGAGACCCTCGTTCATGAATGCGTTTACCTAGGATTACGTTTTGAGAGCTTCCAGCGTAATCTAGTTGCGTGAATGAGTTAACCCAGATATTTTTATGAACGAATGATACAGAGGTAATGCGAGAATGGTAGTTTTGAAATTCGTTATTTTTGATAAACAGGAAGCATAGTCCGTCAAAGCTTATCATGCGCGTTTTTCCTTTTTGAAGGTTGCAGTCCCTTTGACATGCATTAGACTAGCCGAGTGGTTTTAATGAGCACTCACCTTAATTAAAGTTTGAATTTTGCTGGCATTCGAACGGTGATGTTAATGCTTTTACGTGAGCGGTTTAATAGCGTGTAGATATTTTAAAAGAGAAAAAATTTTTTCAGGATTATAATCGACATGTAGTACAAAGAGGAAAGTATTTGGAAAATCGCAAAAAATTTTATTTTTATCTTACAATAAGTACATACTTTTGTACAGTCGTCATTACAAAGTATTTAAACAATGGCAAGTTATACATATATGGCACTAACGTAAAGCAATATTTTAAAAAAACAGTGTATAATCATAAAAGTACTGACGTCATATAAAGCTATAAAATTCACGTTATCAAAATTCAAGTACAAACTTTCGACGAATATCGCTGTAAAAAGACTATCTTCTCTACAATCATGATTCCTCGGAACCGAATTCAAATCACCCCTTAAATTTTCGATAAACAGCCGAATCCCAACCTACAGTCAAATCCAATTGAATCCCCCCATTCAACGTCCGCGGCAAAAGCTTCACTCGAATCCGGACAACGCGTGTCTGCGCCTCGGGCCACTCCGACGCATCGAGTCCAATCCAATCTCGCCTCTATCCCGAGAACGTCCAGACTTTGTTGCCCCTGGAGTCCGTGCTCGTGTGGGTGTTGTAGTAATCCTTTCCCCCGGGGTAGTAGTTGCTCGGCGGCCTGATGGTCGGCCTCTGATAGCCTCCTGGACTGGGCCTGCTTCCGCCTCCGGAAATGGGCCTGCTTCCACCGCCGCCGCTGCCGCCCCCGAAGATCCGGTCCCAGGCGGATCCGCCGCCGATGGTGTTGCGGTTACCCGGTAGACCACCGCGGCGGTCGCCGAAGGACGAGCTTCGCGGGGGCGGCGTGGGGACGACCGGCCGGGGCACGACCGACGGCCGCTGATAGCCCGGTGGTTTTCGCGCTGCTGGTCCTGTCGAATTCGTTTACGTAGGTACGTGTTTGCTTGGTTTTTTTTTCTTTTTGTTTTTTCTTTAGTTGGTTTGAATGATGGTGTTCGAGGTGAATGTTGTGATCGTTTTATCTTTTGGTGTCGGGTGTATTTTTGTTGGCAGGAAGTCGAAGAGCTTTCGGACGCGCGAAGGTCGCCGCGAGCTCTCGGCGGATCACGGAGGTCGAGGAGATAACGGATAAGACGCGCGGAGAGCGCGTTGATATGGGAAGCGCGGGATTTTGTTTTGTCGATAATTACGAAATTAGGCGTTAGGAGATTGTCGAGATTGAATTAGTCGCAATTTGCTGGTATAGCAAGCGATGAGCTGAGTGTCATTGAGAAAGTTTTCTAACATAAAATTGCGATTATAATAAGTTATTTTGTATTTGTTATATGTGTACTAAAATCATTTTATATTGGAATGAATTAGTGTGTGGTAGAGGATGAAAAAATATTTTATGCGATAAAATAAACTTAATGTTCGATGTATTTCAGCTTGAGCTATATAAATAATTATTTAATAATGAGACTTGTGGTATAAATAAAAGTGATTGAGAAAACTAAAGAGCAAAAGACTTTTTACATAGATTAAAATTCTTTATTGTACTTTGAAAATTGATAAAACATAAGATTACGATTGTTCGTTAAAACACGAATGTACAACTAACGACGGAAGACCTAATACTGGAGTTACGTTAAAATATAGTTCCCGAGTCACTTGTCATGAAGAGAAAGAAAATACTGTACGCAAAATATATACCCGATAACAGTAAAATATTCGTTATACTGACAGTCTTGAATGAACAAAATAAAATTTACTACATCTAATTCAAATATATATTAATGACTTTGTCATAATTTAAAAGATAATTTTTGTTTTGCGATCTATAAGAAGTAAACTATAAATGGTAACACTAGAGCTTCGATTACTATAAAGTGTACATTTATAAAATATTCTGAAACAAGGCACAAGCTTCTTCGCGCGTGGAAGAGCCGGTATCGTGGTGAATTTACAGTATAATACATTCTAGATTGTTCTCAAATGCACGGTTCTACTGACAAAAATATTGGCATCCGATAATCGATCCGAAAAATCCTCCTCTAATATACCGAAAGTCGTTGAATTACTCAATAAAATACAATTTCCCGTGCTGCTTACTATAGATTTAAACAATCTCCGACTAAGTCGAAACATCGTCCCAAATATACATCATTGAACGCTTTTGTCAGTTCGAGCCGACATACATAATCATTTACTCGCGCATTTTCACTCGCACTCGCTTCAATAAAAATAGCGCGCGTGCACATAGAAACCAGAAGGGAAGGCACAGATGGACGTTATATTGCATTTTTTATCGTCCCATTCCACGCGGCCGTTACATTCAATAGAGCGTTAAACCAAAAGAGACACGATACATCGAGAAGACGAAAGGAAACATCGAAAGAGACACGATTCTTATACGTATACACTTATAGAATTGACCGTATGAAAGAAACGAGAATTACGACTTAATATTCCGAAATCGCTCGTTCGCTCCGGCGAAACGGATAACCGATAAGACAGTTACTCCCCTCAACCTCTTGGCATCTATCTAGCTTTCGCGGAACGGCTCAACCGAAGCAACTTTCGTCATTCCGCAAATACAAACATTATTCATCGCTATCTCGCTCCTCGCCATTGCAAGCTCATAGCTGCAACGCGCGTTTTCCTTTCGTTCAAAAATACCTCCGCGCTTATTTATACACACACGCATACTCAACAAAAATCGAAGAAAAAGAACAAATAAAAAGAGACGGCATTCACAATGACTGAGCCCTCTCCGTCGTTCACGCTCTCGATATCCTGAGAGTAAGTGCGCTGAGAAGCAAGGAAAGCATCGTAAGCATCGTCGAAAGGCCAGCCATCGAAGCCGAGTTCCTTCTGTAAATGGTGTTCGGATACATGTTGCCGGGATTGTGCTGAGGCATATTGTGCTGGGGGTACTGGTTGTAATAGGTCCCCGGCCTATTGTCCTGGCGCGGCGGCTGCGCCGGCGGATAGACCGGATAACCATACTGGTCCACTGTTACTCCTGGCCTATTATTATTATTATTCGGCTGCGGCGGATAAGGCGGGTATCCGTTATTATTATTGTTGTTGTTGGTCGGATAAGGCGGGTGTCCGTTGTTGTTGTTGTTGGTCGGGTAGGGCGGGTAGGCCGGATTGTTGTTGTAGGACGGCTGATTGTGGTCGTGGCCGTTGACCTCGTCGGCAGGTGGCGCGTTCGCGTTGCCGTAGGGATTAGTGTTGGCGTAGCGGCTGCCGGACGGATCAACCGGCGGCACGCTGGGCTGGTTGTTGTTGCTGACTCGCTGGCCGTTCACCGCTGATATGCCAGCCGAGTCGAAGGCTGCAAAATACGTACGCTGCTGTGTTTCTTTTGCCGGCTGAGAGAGAGAGGGCTTGGCTTTTTTCGCTACACCGGCTGCGTGAAGTTCAGCCAGAGAAAAAGTTTCGTCGCTCGGTGCGCGAGTTTTGCGCGACTAATTCCGATGCTTGTTTGCGAGAGCGAGCGAGTCAAGTTCGCAATTAAGGGCTCGTTTGAGAGACGAGCTGGTCCCTGCGTTTTTTTTTTCTTTTACCTTTCGCGAGGCGAGAGCAAAGAGGCAAAGAGCGCGTTTCTCTCTGGATGTCTTCACAACACGCTGGGCTGCGTATAGGGTCGGGGCGAGGCTTGGAAAAATAAAGAGAGACAACCAAATCCACACACGTAAAAGTTGAAAAATCCTCGTGCTCCAAAGTACACACAGGGGGAAGGTATTACAGTTGTTAAGTGAAAGAATACAGGCATATCACACAGTGTATTACGTACAGACATGTAGAGCGTTAGAGAAAACAACGATAATTGGCGTGCGTTACAATGGCGCGCTGATACAGTGCAGCCGTGCGGCCCAGAGATAGCTATTAACAACAAGTGGCGTCATGCGAGTCGTTCGCCGCTCTGCAAGCTGATGTATCATTTCTTTTCTACATTTTCTCAGCTTTCGATGCGTGCAGCGTTTAGTTGCGTGCGCCGAGCGAGGGAGCTGTGGAGAGGTTGACGAGCGCTCGGGGAGGCTATATAATTAAGTGTGCTCTTTTCTAGATTACCATCACCTGCTAATTCATTACTGGGCAGCTATAGCGCGGGGGCTCTATTAATAACACACGCGCGCACGTAGCAGCGGAACCAAACCATCAGTCGCTTCATTGCACGGGAGGAGTCAAGTGGATGAAAAGAACGAAATAAAGAAAAAAAGAGTGAGCGAGAGACGCGGGTATATAGAAGCTAGAGAGCTACGTCAGGGGGGAGAAACAATTTCGTTTCGTGCGCGCGAGCTCGCATCGAAAACACACAGGCACACTCCGAGCGAGCCATCATCTCTCTCGGAGTCGGGCGCAAAAGCACACTGCCTCTGTGCGGCTTTTCTTTTTGCGCGGCCGGCCGGCACGTGAGCTTTTTGCGCGCACGAGCCGAAAGCGTTTCCAGAGAGCGTGAGCAGATATATATATTAGTAACGATCAGAACGAAAACATGGACGGGGGATGCTGGGATAGGAGAGGGTCTTGTGCTAGATGTGTTGTTTTTCCTGCAGGTTCTAGTATGTATATGTGCATGTGTATGTATACACCACGTGCGTATCTAGGTATATATATATACGTTATGAGAAGTGTGTAAAACCGCAGCGCCAGAGAGCATGCATGGGCGCATAACGGCGCGCGCACGTGTATACAGCGGCTTCGCTGAATTTCCGATGCCCATAAATTGCGGCGCTCTTGGCCCTTTTACGGGGCGTTTATCATCGCGCCGCGACGGCCGAGCTCAGCGCTCATAATCCGCCCGTTTTGCGCGCGCACGCGTATATACATAGACGGAATAATACGGCGGGATCTCGATGGGAAATCCATTCGGTTTGTCTTTTTATTAACGCCGAAGGAAGTTGCGTAAGGCGAGCTGCATCGGAGACAGCTCGAAGCTCTGTATACACGCTTGCGGCTTGGGTTGTGCAGAAATATCTCGTTATGGAAAATTGAATTCTCAGCAAGGTGTGTAATTGCGTTGGCTCCAGCTGACGTTAGGCTGGATCGGCGAGTATTGACTTTAGCACGCTACGGCGCGGAATCGTGTCAATGTTACGGATTTTGTACACGTAATGGATATTGTTAATAAATGGCGTGAGTTGAGGTAATTATTTTTGAATAGTGAAATTGCGTTTATTATAGGCACAATTCTGTGAGAATAGGCCGAATCTCTCACGGGTTCGTTCAGTCGCGGACGGAGTCGAAGGATATTTCTGCAACCCAGTTTAGTGAGTGGATGAGCGAATGAACTGGTGATGTAACAAACTCTACGTGCCCGACCAGATATTCAAATAGACTCTACTCAGGAATCATCTACTTTATTATAATCACAACTGTGGTAATTAGATCCCACAGTTAGACCCCAGTTATACTTAAATTTCTACTCGGGCAACTTGAAACAAAGAAAAAAAACACCAAACTCCAAAAAGACTACAACCAAAAACAGCGTCTAAACGGTCACTCACCTAATCCCGGAGTGGTATTGACGCAGGTCGGCCTTCCGTTCTCCGTCTTGCAATACTGGCCGCTCGGGCAGATTTTCGTTGTGCAGCTCTCGCCTGCGAAGCAGAAAGCCGCTCTTGTGAGAGTGCATCGAACCGGCCTCAAAGAGCCACCCCCAAAGTGGATAGCGAGACAGGCCGAGATGTATATATAGATGGACTACCTACCTCCATTAGAATTTCTCTGGCAGGTGGGATAGCGACCGCAGGAGTCGCGCTGATATCCACTGCATGGATCCTCGGCCATCACGCAGCTCTCGTCCGAACGGCAGCCGATGTCCTTGCAGGTACGCCCGTACTCTAAGCGACAATTCGTTTTAGCACTTTTTTTTTTGTTTTAGTGGTCGGGGGGTTGGCTTTGGATTTGTGGGGGAAAAAAGCTGACTTTGTGGTTTTCTGGCTTGTCGGGGATAATTGGTGGGAGCTACGGGTGAAGAAGCGCTGAGAATGAGTTATTGGGGGATTAATTAAGGGCGGTGATTAAGGGGGAGGAGAGGGGATTATCTTTTTTTCTTCTTCAAATTTTACGTTTCTTTTTAGCAGGCTTTGAATATTACAGTTTTCGTGAGAGGGTTTTAAATATGGAAGAATTCAAGGCGGCTTTTAGAGTGGCACTAAAGTTATTATTTGTGTTAGATTAAACAAGTCACGCGATGTTTATAGAAAATAAAGATAAAAATTTTTCAAATTAAAAGCAACCTTAAACTTTTTTGAATTACCCTCTCTAGCCTCTATTTTCATAGCAGAAACATTCCGCGGGACAGGATACAATTTCCCACGAGCCGGCCTTTTAAGAGAGCCATAATAGGCTCCGCAGCTCGGCTGAATATTCATACGGTCTTTTTGCAAATACCCCATCGCCGCGACTAAAGTAATTTTAAGCGTCGCTCCAGACGCTCTCTTTTCTCCAGAATAACGTCGCGCGCATTCGCAAGCGCGTCTTCCTCTCTCTCTTTGGCTACAAACCGACGTCACGACGTCCACATTTACCTTCCCTCGTTTTTTCCTCTTCCTCGGTGGAAAAGCGTAGCATCGATGGATTACCCCCCGCGAGGAGCAATCGAACGTTTGGCGAGCGGAAGGCGTTTACTTGAAAATAACGTCGCGACGAGCGCCTAATGCGGCTAATCATAATTCTATTTCAGTTCGCGCGCTTTTCAGCGAGATCGATTTTCGATTACCGAGGCCGAGCCGCAAGCAAGCAAGCCTATATTGCGCAGACCTGCTTCGTTTTTGGAAGCTCCCGAGAGCTGGAATTATATTTTAGCCGTGGATGGGTTGTTAAAAATTGTTGGCGGAAAGTTGCGGATTGCGGAAATTGATTATCGGGGAGATTTAATCGGTTTTTGGATTGGGATCGGTTTGATCGAAGGTAATTGATTGTTGAATAGGGGGATTGGTTGTTGGGATAGATAAGTTTTAATTACAAATGTTAGTTTACGGGCGCGGCAATTGTTTGTTCCGAATGAGCTATACACGTTAAAAGTAGTATAATTCTGAAAAATAATCGATTTCAATACTAAGCTTCAAGTTTAATAAATAAAATAAAGTATTTTATAAGAATTGTTGACAAAAATAATTTCAGCGACTCGTAACGTGCGATTCAGCCATTTTTAGAAAAGCAATCCGATAAGCATCTCGACGAATAATAAACAGCAATATTACTGCGCTTGAAAACTGCGCTGCTCGTTTAGCAATTAGAATAAGTGAGAAGCTTTCTGATCGAAGCGAAACGCGAGAGCGAGCTTTAAAGGAATTTCTCAATGAAAGTTTTTCCAATATACGTATATTGACGACATCGTGTTTCTGCTCTTGCGTCAAGTGTTCCACTTTTAAAATCCACGCGTTATCTCGGCTGCTCCTTCTGACGTCAGAATTGCATCGATTTTAGTAGCCCGACGAGAGCAGCCCGGTGAATCCGGCCGGTTAATTAATTATCAATTGATTTTATTAGCGTCAATCGCGCGTGTAATTTAGCGGATTAATTATAGCATGAGAATGAGCATCTTGGAATTGACTGCCTGTTACCCGTAAGCTCTCGCATCAAACGCAGTTTAAACCTTTAATTTTTTTTAAACATATTCAATTTGCATTTCGCTGTTTATAAAAAAAATTTCGCGAAACTCGGCGATTGTTTAGTAAACGAATTTGCACCGAGGATAAATTGAAATAATAATCGCGCAAATGAAAATCACACGGAATTTTCCTCCGCGGAAATATTGTTTTCAAACACAGCTCGCGGCGTTAAAGCGCCAGCGCGAGCGAGAAAAAATTATCGTTCTTGCGTAAGCCTCCGTATGTAAATAATGAACTAGAAAGATATACTCACTGGAGTAAGGAACTGCATTGCTGGCGGTGAAGAGGATCGCCAAAAGCACGGCGATCGACGCTGTCGTCGACATTCTGTCCTGCAAAAGAAAAAGACACGAGCCTGAAACACTATCTTATATACAAGCACACGTGCACACTATAGCACGCGCAGCGAGCTCTTTGTCATCGCGGCCATGCATTATATTTTTTCTTCCCAGCCGCGCTAATTACCCGCATAATTACGCGCATAAAACTCGGCCCCGGAACCGCGCCGACGCCCGGCAGCTTTCTAAAACGTCTCTGGACGGAAAAAATAAGAAAAGCTCGCTATGGATCTCAGCTGTCGCGTGTAATTAGCGACACATAGGCGGAGGCCGAGCTTATTGTTGCGTGTGCATTGTGCAATTAGCGGCGAATGATTTTTCGATCGGTTCTCGGAAGAGTTTGTGTATAAGCGCGAGAGAATAAATATAAGACGCTGACGATCGAGGAATTTCCAGAAGCGCCGATCGAGCCGCTGTAATCGTCGATGGCTCGTGTGCGTGAGCTCGCCGCGCGAGAGAGAAAAAAAATTGATCTCGCTTTTAAAGGTCAGAGGAGGGAAAAAGAGTACGATCACGCGTGTCGGACGTATATGTGAGGGAAACAATGAGACGGGGCCGTCTTGATCGGCGAGCAAAAATTGACACAGAAACCTCCTTAGCGCCCTTTGTTGGGGCTTTTTATCAGCCGCCCTTGTGCCGAGAGCATAAGAGAGAAAAAACGCGTGGCCTTGGGATATGTGTTTTTCTGTGGCTACGCGCGGTATCTTTGGTGAGGCGCCGTTTTTATATTATAATTTATTGCTGACGATTGATTGCGCTGAGTGTGTGATAAATGGTGGATCGAGAAGCGGCGGCACGAGTTTTTAATTTTGTCTCTGTCTGCCGCACTGATATTATTGGAGCTAATGCGTTTAACTGTTTTTATTAATGACTATTATGGCTGTTGGAATTATTAGATTTTTAAATTCAGAAATTGAATTATTTATAAATTATTAGTACACGTACAAAAAAATACTTTTTCGGAATAATAAAATTAATTTACCAAGGTTTAGAAATACGTAATAATAAATGTCCGTTGTGTCGATTTGCCTAATGAAATAAGACTGTCAGGCTCTGAGGAAGAGGGCGTCGTTTAAATAAACTTCTAAAAAATTGTCGAACCATCAAATTAGCAATATCAAATGATAAAGCCAATTAAAAAAGTAATTTCGCGGAATATGCTAACCACTTCCGCAGAGCTTGCTTTGGATACAAGCGAATGTGTCACTGTTTCTTCCCAAGATTTCCTTATCAGTTTCCTGATTCATTAACAATATTTTTCTTTCTCAAATCTCCATCGAACCAACGAAACTCGCACATTAAACATTCAAACCAGCACTAGCCTAGATCAATTAGGCCTCACACATCGCAGTATCACACTCACTCAAGTAGCAATAATCAACTCAACGAGAAAAGTACCTCAAAGGCGCTCAGTCAATTACTACACGGAAGCGATCGCCGCCGGTTAGATCGCAGTACGAATCCATCAACGAAACCGGCCTATCGGCGACAAAACGAAGCGCCGACCATAAACTTTAATTAATAAAAGAAAAAGCCAGGCGCATCGGCGCTCACATATACACTCACGGCGACTAAAAATAACAATGACGCAGACTCCAGAGAGCTCTCCTTTGGCGAAGGCCGCTGGAGCGAATTATCTCAAATTCGGCGATGCTAAGCGAGCCCGGTGTCAAAGACACTCTGAGGTCGCGGCCTCAGACACAGGCGAAATCGACAAGTGCGTATTTGCATTCGATTTGGAGCGCGCGTTGGGTTTCGCTGCGCCCGATGCCGATCCAAGGCTCTACGTGCGCGCGAAACGAGGAAGTGTGGATTTTAAGAGAGAAAAAAAGGAGCACGCGTCGATCGGCCTTATTAGGTGCGTGTATTGTGCGTAAGAGTCGGCTTCCTACAGCTTTGACACATTTTCGACGAATCGCTATTGTTTTGATGGATTGGAAACTATTTTTTGTTTGAAGGTCGATATTAAAAAAAAAGAAAACATTTTTTCAAACGCATACTTGAACGCTTATGCATCATAATTACCCGGTTCGCATTGAGCTGAAACCGCGCGCTTTGGAAAACATTTGTCACGATTGCTCAAAAGTCGGCAATGTTGCGCTGCGCACGCAGCGCCCACGAAAGTGAAAACCAGCAAGCTGCACTTGCCGTGTCTATAGACTCTATAGATCAGCGCGAATTCGTCAAGATGACGCGCTGGAGGAAATTCCGCTGTCTCCTCTCATCCTCGCGCCAGAGCCAGCAATAATCGATCAGAGCGCGCGTAAACAGCGCGCGCGTTTGCTCGTCTCTCCGTTTACGTAAATCCATCCGCGCGTCTATACCGAAGCAGAGATACAGTCTCGAAATCCGTTCGTTCACACCAGACACGAGGGGACTGCAGAAAGAGAGAGAGCCGTGTATATCGCAGGAATAGGGTTACGACTGGCGCAGTCGGCGCCTGTGGCGCGCAGCTAAGCCACAGGGAAGCGAAGGAAAGGTTGCTCCGAAAATATATATCGGAGCAGGCGCGTGAGAGCTCGATGCGAGAGTGTTTAGCGCGCAAAAGGCGATGTGTGGAAACGTACCTTGGTTATGGCTGCTCTCCGGGCGCTGTGCTGTGTAGGCTTGGCACTGATTTCGCTTATTAGAAAACGTGGACGGCGAGAGCGAGGTATGAAAGATCTGGCCGAGCTGCTAGTTAGCCTGACACTGAGGTATATAATGCCGTTGTGGTGGAATTTCAGAGTGTGAGAGAGAGAGAGAGAGAGAGAGCGAGAGGCAGGAGACGTCAGCGGCGGCGAAACGCCGAGAAAAGGAGAGTAGGGAGCGAGCGTGTATATAGATCTACAAATGTATGTGTGTACACTACGTATATTTACGTATACACAGAAAGAGTGCGCTGGCGCGCGAAAGAGAGAGAGAGAGAGAGAGAGACGGCTGCTGCTGCTTCTGGTTGACGGAGTAGGGGAGAGAGGCCGCACGAGGCCGTTTTACTTGCGTACGCGCAGCTCGAACGGACATCGGAGCACACGGACGAGCGAATGGTTCTCTAAGCGTGTGTCTGTCTATACGTGTGAGAGAGAGGAAGCTGGTGTGTGGAAGGGAGATGGAGCGCGAACGTCACTAGGAGGAAGAGGGAAAATTTGATTTCGATTTCGCGCTAGCGAGAGACATGGTTTTTCGTTCGCTCTGGCTCGATGAATGTTTCAAATGATATATAGCGGGAGTTATGGACGCGCCGAGTGCAACTTTAACACGGCGGCCTGTTGGCAAAAATTTCGGTACGGCTGTTTTCTTGAATTTTTTACGACCGCCGGTTTAGCTGAATAAATGCAAAAGTTTGCAGTGACTTTTGCTGCTATGAAAGTTTTGGACGTTGACGAGACTGAAATTTTGGAATAATTGATGCTGCGGCTCGGAGAGTCTTGTTGGGCTATTTTTAGAGATGTGGGAAGATAGATTCGTGGCAAAGTGGAGAGATACAAGCGGAATGACAGATAAAAAAATAGAAACGTACCAGGTGGCTTTCAGCCCTTCAAGGACGCTCATTTAATTATTTAGCACGAGAACGAACCATCCTGTTGTATTTACGAAGATAATACCGTTAGGACGTCTTTCTTTTCACGCAACGAAATTAAGTGCGCTGTAAAAAAAAAGGCCATTACTTACATTAACACAATCCGCAATAAAACTCTTTTTATAATCTTTTCATGTGGCTTGAACATAGTAGAATTTAATTAATTCTGGAAATAATTTTAGAAATGATTTTTTATTCAAATAATAATAGATTGTAAAAATTTTTTTTACAAAAGTACATACTACAACCAATGTACAAAGGCAAGAAAAATTTTTGGTCCAGACCGTGACGCCAGAAACTCCTTGAATTAAGAGTAGGGTAAGAGTCCCTATTTAAAGACGCTCTCTTGGTTCGTCGACATCACCCTTTTTAACTAAAAAAACTATACATACGTTATAACACATACGTGTAAAAAGAAAAAAAAACTACGAAAACCAACGTCAGTTCTTTTCTTACTCTGCCATTCTATTTTTCCACCTTTATTTGTTCGCTTATTTGTTACGACGAAAAAAAAAAGTCAGCGAATAGGCCAGAGGTCGACCACTGGAACTATTATTAAACCCGCAGCCGTATAGAAGGGGAATAATTTATTTTCGCGCTTATAAGGGGACACGAGTGCGCGCAGAACTCGTGGGGTTAAATGGAAGAGAAATTTGATGGATGTTGTAATACAAGAGGAGAGGCCGTATTTTCAAGTTGGAAAATGAATGAAAAATTTTGCCTGACTAGGTCGATGACCGGCTAGGTTGGAGGCACGGATAAGGTCGGCAAGTGCTTATTTCGCGCTCGACAAGGCGAATAATTGGGACACTCGCGGCTTCGATAGTTTGCATGTTTCAGGTAATTAATTTCAGAGACTAGAGAGATTTTTTGAAGCCGGACGAAGATACGGCAGATTATGGATTTATTTACGAGAAAATATTGTGTAGGAATAACACCGCTAAAAGAAATGAGATACTTTTAGTTGCAAAGGGGTCAAGGTACGTGCTTCCAAGAAAAATATCAAATTTATTAAAAATAATTTAAGGTGCTTTTTAAAAAAAAAGATTTTTTAAAAATTAAATATGGAAAAATGTAATCATTTTACGTAGCAAAGTGATAGTTGCCACTTTTGTATTCAGTTTGTATTCAGTGTACAACTTTGTAATCCACAGACTGGAAATTTTCAATTTTAGTGAGCCACCCTTTGAAGCGTTGTTGCGACACAGTTGGGTACGTGAGAATTTTCGCTTCTCTTTCAACGAACGAAAAATCTGAATATATATAGCGGACCTCTGTCGAAAATTTTTCTGTTTAAATATGCTGCCTTCACGCTCTCAAAAACCTTCAATTTTAAAAATTGCCTCATACAAAAATAATGTTATAATTATAATTTTATCTATCATTATATCCTATTATTATTAAAAATTCAATATTTACATGACATATTTATTTCTATTTTTTTAAATGAGAAAATACCTTCTAAAGATATATAAATTTTAATCTTATTTTTGATCTTTTCTTTGAGGTACAATAGCTAACTTAATTTATTAGAAAAAAATTGTTAAACGTTAAATTTTTAATATAATTTCTTATAAAAAAGATAACATTTTATCTGCCATTTTATGAAAAATCCATAATTTCTTTTTCTCTATAAAATGACTTGAAAACTGTAGCATATTAATCACCGATTTTTTATAGTAGTAAAATAAAAATATTACTTAATAAAAATTTGAGTTTAGAGTTTTTATGGATATATATATATATATATATTAAATATATTGTTACTTTTTTGGGCATTAAATAGTCTCTCATAAATACAGCCCATCACTCTGGAAGTATCTCAAATTAAATTTAAAAATAATTCCATCTTTTAAATAAAAATGCTGCTTTTGAAGTTCACTAAATCAATAATACTCTTACAGCTATATGTAGTAATAAAACTGCATTCGACGTATTATCATCCATATGATTTGTTCGATATTTCACCCGTAGCTTTATTGTTCAAAAGTTTGAGTCAGTCCTAGGAATACAAAGCAAAAACGCAAACACGATCGCAAATAAAGCAAGTTATAATTTAATTCATAAACTGCGAGGGAGTTTACATGTAGAACTTTGCCAACGTGAATAGAAAGACCTAGTTTACGACCGAGCGGTTCGCAGAACAAACATAAATCATATAATGATATGAAAACATCCAATAAAAAGAACTGGGATACTTGTAAAATCATGCTAAAACTTTGAAATCTCAAATAAAAATATAAATACAATTTATAATTAAGTACATTCGAGCGTACATCAAACATATTTTTCTACTTAATATAAAATAAAATATTAGACAAAAATATATTCTTAACATTCCTGACAAAAAACTAAAAAAAAAAAAAATGATCAGAAACTTTGCCGTCAAACTCCCCTAACAGCAACCATTAAAAACGAATAAGAATACAAAAGTCCGCCACAAAATACTATCAATAACAGCGACAACGCCACCCCAGCCGCGAGTGCAAAAGAAAAATTAAACTAGGCAAAAGGATAAGGCGAGAACGGTACAAACTAGTTCGCCGGCGCGAGACAGAGATGGAGCAAGCTTGAAAGCCCCGCTCGGCAAAGTTGGATCACACACCTCTCAGGTGTGCATGCATCGGCCCGCTGAGCTAAGGCACATAACGTGGTAAATTCAAAGTTTATAAGCGCGCCGCGGCGTGATCTATCGGCCGACGGCGGAACATTTTTTCCCGCGACAACAGTCGGCTAGATTTTGCAAAAGAGAAGGCGACTAGATCGAATTATTGCTTTGAGTGAAAGCATGTGTATCCTGGAATAATATGGAGGCTACTGCGAGGAGGAAGTTAAATATGAACCAAGCTGGATTTTCGCGCTTTTTGCGGACGGTCTGGGTAAACTTGTGAAATTCTGGCTCTGAGATTTAATAGCTGCACGATTTGTAGGTTGCACGTGGATGAAAATTTGATTGATTGGCTGATCCGGGAGTTCAAAGAAAATAGCGGGGGCTTGCAAATTATATGAAAGAAAAAAAGGAAGTGAATCCTTATTTTAGGTTTTTCAATTTTGATGTCAAAGAAAGTTTTTAAGTAGAGAAGCTTAAAACTTTTTTATGATCTCAATGAGATAATAAAGTTATTGATCTTCGGCTTTTGACTTGCAAACTGCTTTCTCTTTTGAATGAAAATGAAAATAGATAATCAATGCTAATATTAAGTAAAGAGATGTTTTCGTTAATATAGTTATAGTGTTAAAATTGAAGCGTTCTTAGAAAGAAGGGCATATAGCTCATTTAATTTTCATTGCTTATATACATATGCCCTTCTTCCGAAGAACGCTTGAATTGTATATAAAACTAAAAACTTACAATTTTATGCAGTATTTCAACCTGTTTATTCGTTGTTTTATTATTCTTTTCCTCTATATCGATAACATCAATAAAATGTTCGCTAGAATTTATACAGCTTTTTCCATTCTAGTTTGTGCCGAGCTTCCTTAGCTTCTAGCAATCTAATGTACAGCCTTTCATAGTTACACTATAATCTATACATAATTAAATTTTATTAATACTTTCTACAAAACTTAGTTAAGTTTCATCAGCATTACGTTTACACTTATTACGAATAAAAGAAAGCAAATACGCCAGCTAAAGAAGCATTTTTACTTTGATAAAGTGCAAATATTTTTCAAAAGATTTCAATTAAGATTTTTTTTACAATTTATAGAATTGGTAAAAAATCATCGAGTTCGTTGGAAAAAAGAAAGAGTTTTGAAACAATGTTTTTGCGATATAGTCTGCTCGTTCAATGGCAGTAGATTGAAAAATATGAGGAAAGATAGAATGTTACGAAAGTAAAAGCTATCAAAAAAGCTGAATTCCTGACTGTGGGCAAAGAAATTTGAAAATTTTTTCCATCTAAGTGATTTTACGACTGTAATAAGAAAGCGTACATTTATTGAGTTACCTGTAGTTTTAAAGATAATTCTGTACTATTGTTATTTATCTCTTTTTCGATGGCAAACATGCATTTTTTTTGCAAAAAATGTTGCAAATAATAATTTTATATAATTTATACAGGCAATAATAAGCAAATTGTTTATACAATTTTAATTATTGCGACATTAATCGGTATGATTACTTATACTTAGTTTACTTAGAATTTATTTATTATAAACAAGACCTTCAAATCGGTGTAAACACAATTTTCAAAAAATTGTGTTTATTCAAATTATTTCGTTATGTAATCGTCTGACATTATTTTTTTAATGCGTTTTTGTAACTTTTATTTTAGAGTAAAAAATGGGTTATTTGCGAAAAGAGAACAAACATCATCATATGAAAAAATTAAAAAAGAATGAAAATATAAATAAAAATTCTGTAAATTTTACTGAAAAATAAACGGTAATAAAAGGGCTTAAAAATAAACGGGTAAAAAAGAATTTAAATAAAATAAAAAATTCACAATAAGGGGAACATGATTTCAAAATAGAAAAAAAATATTAAGGGACAAGTTAAGTCAAATGTTATATCGTCAAACTATATCTATGTTAATTATGAATAATTATTATTAAAATACTATTTTTAAATTTATATATCCCGTTAGAAAAAAATTGGTTATATGCCAGGAGCCAATTCAAAGAAACAGATATTTTGATTTAATAAAAAAAAAAACGTTTAAAAAATTACAAAATTGTTTCTGCGGTCATGCCCACAGCAAGGTATGTATTATTTTCATTGGTTCTGAAACTAAATAAAAAATATGTGCACGAAACACTATATAACGCAGCCAAAAGTGAGATGACAATAGCCTTACCAGGAATACAAAAGTAATAATAAATTGTTCCCAGTCAGTGCAGCCGTAAGCGAACCTCAAACTTTCAACGATTTCTTGCATGTCTTCGGAAGCCTTCGAAAACGGAAGCTATTCTATTCCACGAATCGTTCAGCCAGAACGGCCAAAATTTTTAATCGAAAACAACTTTAAACTACATAATCTGTCCATAATTTTTTGTATTATTAACACCGGCCTGGACTCGGCAATAATCCAGCATCCCCGAGCTTTTATCAAGAAGCCCGCATACGCCAGCATCTTCCAGCATCTGCCATTCGCTCTCGACTCCATAAAAAATGAAAAAAGAAGTAAATCGCAATCAAAGTTATTTTCCCGGCGCGCTTCTTGAAGAAACAGCCATAATACAGCGTAAGTGCATCAAAGGCGGAAATATTCAATCTGGGCTAGCCGAGCGCGCTCATATTGCTCCCGGTAAATTGTGAATTCCTCCTCGTCGTATATATACACACAGAAAATCTCGCTGGCTCGCGCAAATCCATAAAACGCAATCAGTCTGCCGGCTGTTTTCATCGCGCACGACACAGCGACTAAAAAAGAGTAAAGGAGAACGCACAACCATATCTATACAAGCAAGGCGACTTGAAAAAGCCTCGGACGATCGGAATGCATTAGAAGTGTAGAACTACGCGCTCGCGCGCGCTCTAGGGATGATCGGGTAAAAGGGCGGGAGAGAGCGCCGGTAGCTCCTTTCCCCTACCCTCTCTCTCTCTCTCTCTCTCTCTGGGAAAAGCGCGCTGTGGTGGGACGACGCCGGCAGTGTACGCGTCGGGCGTCGACCGGCGCGCCAGTCGGATTTCGCATTCCCGTCGCGAAAGCAGCAGCCCCCGAGAGCTTGCAAGCTCCGTCCCCCTCCTCGTTCGCGGCCAGTCTGAGACGCGCGAGCGGCGCGCGCGCGCGTTCGAATCCGCTCCGACTGCTCTCTTCCTGTTTTCTTCCCATTTTTTCCCCTTTACACGCTCCTTCTGTGATAAGTTGTCCTTTATAACGGTTGTACGGGAAGAGTATAGATAAAAAATTTGTCTGTTTTCGTAGTTGAAGAGTGAGCGTAAGCTGTGAGTTATTTAGTTTAAAAGGTAGCGCTCGCAAAGAAAGTATAAAGAAGAGAGGACGAGTGGCACTCGGCGAGTTGAAGAAGAAACGCGCGCCATGAGCCGGCGAGTCAACGAGCTGTCGCAGCGCGGGGCATCGTTTGTCTTTCGAGCCGCTGATCCTTCGGCCACTGCTAACGCTGCGCTGGACAGAGCCGGAGTAGCAGACGAGTGAGCACGTGACACACGAGCCGGCCGGAATTGACGAGGCTCGCCAGGTATACATGGATTAACGCGCTTGGCACGCGGGCTGTGGGGTTAAAGACTTGGCAGGCTTGATTGTGGTGGGGTACTGGAGGAGTTGGACTTTTCTTTTTTGCGTATTATGGAAATAATTGTAGGGAGTGATGTGTGTTTGGTATTATGGGCACGGGGTCTGCTCCAAGTGGGAATGATTTTTTCAATTATTTAATGGGAATTTTTTTAAATTCTGTGAAATTTAACCAGTTAAAGTATCTGATCGCTTACGGACATTTAAAAATATGTTAATCCAATGAATCCCAATGGTGCATTAAAGTTTTTAGCTCACTTTTTTTCTTTGCGAAAGTCATAAAATTTTGCAGAGTGAAATTATTTACATATTTAATTTTTTCTAAAGTCTTGAAGTGGATAGAAGTGGATAAGGGATGCAATTAAAGTTAAATCTCATTTCATAAATGCATTTTTTATTCAATACTTGCAGAACTTTCTTATGTGATTTCCGGTTAAAATATGTAAATTTGGTTTTTGAAAAATTGTTGTCTTAAATTCATTGCCTGAACAATGGTTTATTTCAAAAATATATATTCAAATGACTATTTTATACAATATTATAATAAAATACGCTGACACAAAATGAATTCAAAGCTACTATTATGTAAAACGATGCAATGTAATCCTTGCCAGTAACAGTTTCATTATGTAAATAGAAATTTTTCGTTTGCATTTTTTCATTTTCACCAAATTGAAAAATTCATTTACCACTTTTCACTGAATCATTTATCAATTACATTTTTGGGATTCTGGTACAACTACGTAAGTTTTTACTGAATCGATTTCAATTTAGTTTTGAGCATCAATATCTTTTGCAGTAAAATTAAGCGTAATTGTTTGGAGTAACAATAAATCTTGATTGTATGTGTAAACTTTGTAAAATTTAAACCTCTACAATATATTTAAATTAAAAATTTTTATCATAAAATTCATATCTTAACTTTTAATGTTTTAATTTATGTTTTCATCTTCCTTAATAATGCATTTAATTAAAACCTCAACAAAATTGCAAAATTTACGTTATTCATAAAAGAAATGCAGTTTCAAGTGCGTGTAAATGCATTTTAAAAAAATATGTAGCAAGTAAAAATATGGCGTGTAAACGCAATTAATCTCGATATTTCCTTTACACCTTTTTACATTCTCCCGAAGCTAAATTAAAAACCACGAATTTAAGCATATTAATGTAACCATGGAGCTCGAGTTTATTCACGAAATGGCTCTAATCCACAGGTGTATAATTAAATGTACAAAACTAATAACAACGTAAAAATACATAAAGAAAGTAAAGTAGCACTCGCGCTCTACTAACTACCATGTTCTTACAAGACAGCTTTAATTAAAAGTATAATTACATGTCTTACAGAATCCAGCAGCCATCAGCACCGACAAAAATCTCGAAAAAGTTCTTATCCCGGCCCTTCCGGGGGCCTGCAAAATTTTCCAGCTGTCAATTACAGCCGCGCGCATATTAATTTTAAACTGTAATTTACTGCGAGTGCCAAGCTCGCGCGCATAGTTCACACGAGCGTAGCCACATTCATCGCCACCTCCTCGAGGCGCGAAATATTAAAATTACCCGGTCGAAAGCTCCCGTATATAAAACTACACATAAAGCACATATACACGTACACACACATCTAGGCTTCTGTATACGCGCGCTTTCTCTTTATTCTTCGCGCGCAACCGCACTGCAGACATTCATTTGGCAAAGCCGTATAGCGCCGGGGCTCATGTGCTTTTCGGGCCGCGCGCGCGCGCTCGCGCCTTTGTAAGCTTCGCGTATCAGCGCGGGAATTGGCTTTCAACGCGCCCGAGCCCGCAGCGTAAATATATATGCATCTTGTCGTTCTCGGGCCGCGTGGGACCCTGGTTCAAGCTCACCTTTGTGAGGGATAGGAGCAATGAGAGTAACGGGGGCTGCAAAAAACGCGGGTGTTATTATTCGTGCGCTCGCGAGCGGTGCGGGAAGGAAAAAGGAAGGGTAGACTATGTTTCAGAGCTTTGCCATGCTGAGGGAGAGAGAGCATCGGTCCTCGTCACACGCCTGTCATGCTTTGAAGTGAACGGGCTTTTTATTTTCTTTTCTTGCGATTCTTAGGCCGTAAAACGCATTTTCGCCTGCGGGACTGGCTTTTTTTATGCTTGTGTATGGACAGCGCGACGTAGTTTCAGATTAGAAGGGAAATATTATATGCAAATAATGATGCTGCTTTAATTTTATAAAGTTTTACTTATTTACCTAATTATAAAGCAAAAAACAGTATGTGGAGTATAATGCGTGCTTTCCATTATTTTTTCTATTGTTGTTTTGCTATAGGAAAATATAAATATTTTTTTAACGTGACCTTTAATATTGTTTGTCTCGTATTTTTATATTATAGTGGAATATTTTTTTAAATTAAATCAATTGTGGCTTCCCAAGATAATTGGAAAGTACATTTTTATGGGAGGGAGGCTTGTGAAAGCTCCTATTTCATATAAATTTAAATTTTTTATTATTTAACGGAAAAATTCATAACAGAAATATCTATTACATGGCAATTTGGATGATACATTCATTTTTGATAATCAACAAAAAAACATTTTTTCTCTGATTTTGTTTATATGTTACAATGTATAATCGTTAATTTGACAAAATCAAGAAAAATAGACTCACTTAGTTTTGTCAGTGAGACATCAAATATAACTACAGATAATACGATAAATATGTCAATATTAAATAATAGACTATTTAAAATAAGGTATGATTTCAGATAGGGAGAAATAAGTTTATTCTTGATCTAGTTCTCCAGCTTTTAGTATACACTTTACTAATTTGTACCAAGAAAAAAGAGTAATGAATTTCCTATGTAAAGAATTAGAAACTCATTTTCTTCGATCTCGGCGTACTTAAATATTAAAATGTCAGTTTCTCGAAAAATGAACTTAAACATTTGTCTTGGAAACCCATAGAATTACATTTCCAAGAATGCTACATTTTGCAAGCTGCGTTATACCATCTAGAATGAATAACGATGATAACTAATCCTTGGTAAACGCAATTAAAATCCAAAGATAAGAGGCTTTAAATGGCCTCAGTCTGAAAAAAATTCAAACAGAAAGAGTAATGTGCGGGTACTCTTCTCGAGTGTAAAAAGAACTTGAGATTTTTTCCCGCTAAGCCAGTATTTCATATATAAAATATTGATTTTATGAATATCGCTCTTCTTTTTTTTTCTATTTTTCTATTTGAAAAAAAGCTTTCAGCGACGCAGCACGCGAAATTCCTAATAAAAATGTAGCGACAGCGCGATAGACTATAAAAAGAATAATGCCATAGCGCGCGCGCACACACACGGGAAGGAAACTTCAAATAATACCCGAGCTTCTGTTCTAACAGTTTACACCACTCTGAAAACTGCGAAAAGTCTTTTCCCAGCATCAAACATTTTTATAGCCGTTCTACCTGCGTATATAGCAAATTTCGTATGAGAAACTCAACTTCTTTCGAACACGGTAAAAAGTAACTTTTAACTTTTACCGCCACTATATATACTCAGTTTACTTTTGGCTTTATACAGACTCGCGTATATATTCCTGAGGTAGAGATAAGTTTAAATTGACAAATGGGCTTCAAATAAACGGCACCTTATTTCCTTCTTAGAGAGAAAGCTGCACTTTAGCCCGGAAATAAGTTGTGTGTCAACGGAGGGCACTTTGGATTAAAGGATTTTACTAGGGAGCCTAATTTGATTAATCTGATCTCAGATTAACCGTGCACGTTCCATTGTGAGCGCGCGCCCGAGAGCTTGCCTGTATTCAAGCAAGAAAAGCTCAGGTCGACTTCGACCTCCAACTTGCTTTCAACAAGACTGTAATGGGCCTCATTTATCTTGCGGATATTTTCGATCTTCCTTTTTCGCGATCTTGATGAGCGTTTGATATATTATTGGAAAAGCGTTAATAATCCATTACCTATAATTATATATAATTGTACTACAAATAAGGAAACAAGAGAACTCGAGTATCGCAGTTATTTTCAGAAATTGTATTTCTTACGATTCTCATTACTATACTACTGTAAAATAAAAGAAACGAAGTATATTGATTAAATGCATATGAGATACTAATGTATTCGATCCAGTACCTGCTATATCCGTACGTTCAATCATATTTGCGAATTTTTCCCCTTCAACCAATCACGCTTCGATAACGTAGATCACGTGGGAATTCGCGCTCGGATCGGTATGCATTACCGCAGAGTGCATTTACACATTAAAAATCTATCGATTTATCATCCCATGTAAATGGCGAAAAATTTAAGACCAGACTTTAAATTATAATTCAATTGCTACTTTAATTTTTCAAAAAGGGATCGATTCGACTTTACCTATAGATTGACGTATGTTAAAATGAAATTTGACGTAGAGGAGGATGGACATTTTTTATAAAAAATTTTTAAATAATGGCATTTTAAATTTACATATTCATTTAGCTACAAAAGGTGCATTAAGTGAATGTCCATTTCACACTTTATTTCTTATATTAAACAGAAAAAAATTAATCTTTTTTTTACAAATGATACCCAATCTATTGAAAACACTCGATCATACATCATTTATGATACAAATAATTTTAATCCAATATTTTGTACATGTTATTCTTATTTTTATATGCACATTTCAAAAGTACTTAAAATGTTCCAATTTATAATCAGTTTACAGTGTTTACACCCAACTTTGGATATTTTGAATAGGGTTGCAGTTGATAAAATAAATTTATATTTTTGTTCAGATTTTAAACTTAACTTTTTTGACATGTTTTCAATCACGTGAAATTTTGGTAAAAAGAGTTTTTTTCATGTAAAATATTAATTATAACTGTAAGATAAACCTATTAAAACACTCTAAAAGTTATTTCCAACTTATAGCGTATAGTTTCGAGTATATAATGCACAACTTTGCTCTAAAATCAACATTATCTTTGAATAAAATCTATATTATTAATTCAATTTTTATTTTTTGTTGTTTAACTTCTTTTTTTAACTTAGATTTTTAATCTACATTTAGGTAGCAATCCTTCTAAGATGAATAATTATTGCATTGCGAATGAAATTTAAACTTTATCATGTCATACTATAAAGTTGCAAAAACATACTCAAAATTAGAATAGTACTCCTTCAATCAAATAATCCATGAAAATTGTATCTAAGCAAATACACTGTACGATTAAAAAGACAGTTTTAATGTTTTCCACGTTTCTTTCTGAATAAAAAATAAAAAACAAAAAAAAATAAAAGTCAATCAGCAATAAAAATACTGACATATTCCAACTGGGAACGTCGAACGATACACCTGGGTCTACGTTTATTTTTTATGATGTTTTGCCATCTGTCATACGAAGAAAAAAAAGCCAAGCTCCGATCACCGGTATGCTCTTTTTCTATCAGGAATGCTATCCGAACTTTTTTACGAACGTTTGTCGGATTTTTAACTTTCCGCTCTCGAAACTTTAAAAAGACCGCTTAAAAATTTGGTCTGCGCTTTTTAAGGAGCTCCGATAAATCCCTAGATTTATGATTCGCCGAGTAAGAAAGCCAATTATTTTCTCAGGAGAAGATAATTAAACTATATCGCAACGACGGCGCTTTGAAAAACAATCCCTCAAATTCACCGTGCTCTTGTATCGCCAGAAAACGAAGCGATGCTCATTAGATACGATTATAGTATTACAAATTCACTCACAAACACGGCATTATTCGAAAAATCCAGCGCCTCCCGGCCTCTTACGGTAATCGGACTTCCAGTCCCGCACGTTCGAAACTCGAACGAGCCAAGTGCGCACAAAGACAGCTCTAATTCTTTTCCCTTAATGTTAGGGAATTATACTTCTCCCTCTCCTCTCTCTCTCTCGCACACGTAGTGGAATAAAGACAATCGCGAGCGAGAGTTCGAGAGTAGCGCGCGCGCGCGCGGAGCATTCGAGCCTGCGCGCGGGCGCCGCGTCTGAACTTGCTGCGAGAGCGAGTTTCGCGGAGACATCGCCGCAATTATACCGGCGTCTAGTTACCCGGCCTCTATATAGACCTTATAAAGCCAGCGGAGAGAAGCCCCGGCCCTTTAACATCGGCAAGCCTGGCCTGGTAATGGGGGATGCTGTGCTACCTGCCTCTCTATCTCCTTGTTACGTCGGATTTCGCCGCGACTTGTCTGTCTCTATCTCGCGCGCTCGAGCTGCGGCTTTATACGTGTTTGCGCGTGATTTTCTTTGCGCGCAGATTTGCCCACTTGATGCTGGCTGCAGGCAGTCGAATGGCTCGCGCGCTTAATTTTTGAAATTAATAAGGCTTTTATTTCGTAATGAGGCCAGACCGGCTGGAGTCGTACATTAAGCGCGAGCGCTTAATTGAGCTCTCTTATGCAAGGATAATGAAGCTCGAGGGCCCTGCGCGAGAGCTGACTTCCTTCTGGTCCATTTGGCCCGTGAGTTTACGAGAACGCGGGGCCCGAGCCTTTTTTCTGATGTTCCTTGTTATTTTTCTTATTTTGCTGTCAAGACCATGATAGCTTGGATGTTGCTCTGTTTTTAGGCTCAATTGTATTGTTCAAACATGGATTTTAGAGAAAGGATTCATAATTATTTATATAAATGTTTTAGATTTTAAATTACGGTTAAAGGATTGTAGCGCGTTGATAATATCATTTCTATATGCAATATCTTCGATCTGAAAATCTGACTTCAAGTTCATGATCAACTATCTCAAAAATTCTAGAAGTAAAATAAATTAAATATTAAAAAAATTGTTTCTAATGCTTTACTACACCTTATCAGGTTATATTTGACAGCTATACCAAGCACGTGGAATTTACGTATCAATCCCGTAAAAAAATCGATTTCTAAGAAAATCGTTAATCTTTTAAAAATTAACTGTTGAATGAGTTTTTAATAATTAACTTTTCTTTTATTCTGCTATTATGAGTAGTTCACATAAATATTTTATTTTAATCAGATTGAGATTAAAAAAGATTATAAAATAATTTTAAATAGAATACTGATAATATTTAAAAGGATCGTATTTAATTCTGTAGAATAAACGAATCATCATTTTATTTCACCATTCACATTTATTCTATAGATTATGAGTTAATTGAAAGCGTTGAGGAACAAGTGTACTTAATTATTAGGAAATTATTTCGGAAATAATTATTACACGAATTTTGTACTTTAATTCTGAAATTTTGTATGAGATCAATTTAAATAATAAATTTTAAAATACTGCGATTTTATCGTATACATACATCAAGCGACCAAGGTACCTAATGTACTTATTTTACAGTGGATAGTTATATGTTATTACTTTTACAGTATTAAAAAACTGTTATTTACATGTTGTGAAATAGCAAATATAAATTAAAACTTAAATGTTTTGAAATTTGAAAAAAAATATTATGAAAATAATAATATTATAAATCTTCTGGTCGTAAAATCGCCATCCCGATATCATCAGTATACAATATAAGCAAATATAGGTAGACTGTCCATCACACTCTACAGGAGACAAAACTGTTGTAAATATAAAATTCACATTCAAATAGATTTTGCTAGAATGAATAAAATTGAAATTTATTTAGCGTATAATTTTAATGATCCTAATTACACTCAAACTGAGCTAGTTGCAACTGATTCGTATCTTTTTCTTCTTCTCTTAGCTCTCATTGCACTCTACAATAAACAATAATTTCCACGAGGGTTTTTATTAAGCATTTCAAAAAATTCTTTTAAAAATAAAGATTTCAGCATCATCTCAAAGATGTTACATTTTTACAAAGTATTGCAATTGTTACGTTTGTAGAATAAGCATTACAAAAGCAAAGTTGTTTTCTACTTCCTTAATATTTTAAAACTTACCACAGGCTAATAATAAAGTAATGGAAATTTTAAAACGTTTCACCAAGAAACTGGTAAATTTCCAAAATTAAATATTTGTCTTCTGACCGCGCTCGGTATTTCTACTTTTACAAGCCCTTTACTAAAGCTCAGGATGGCTTTTACGTTCAAATATTTGAAGTTCGTGATTCTCAGTACTTCTTTGCATCATTCAGTTTAAAATTATTATGTATACAGTAATTTTTTTCTCGAGCCCCGTGCAATCATCTTGGAAATTGCGAGATGGAATATATTTTTCGTGGCTTCTCTTGACGACACGCTTTACAGTCTCACCAAGTTTCATTGCTACTTTTCCAAGTTTTAACGATATAAAACAGTAAACGTGTTTCTTAATTAAAGCTTCCATTTTTGGATATACGTTTTGCAAAATTTAATAATTTATTATTTAACAAATACAAAAGTAACGTAATGCAATAAATAAAATTTTAAAATGAATGCAAATGTTGACAAATTACGAATTATCACATTATATTCTCTCATTATAAATAAATGATACTATATTTGTTAATTAATTATTCACGCGGAATGAATTATTAACAATTCGAAACCATCCTCAACATTACAAAGTTTCGAAGTAAATGAACATTTGAATGTTTCCGTTAAACTTTTCAAACTTCAAACTTCTGGAATTTTTCCAACTTCGTAAGAATCCAGCAGAAAGAAAAATCATAACTTATTGAGCAAGGTATTATCATTTTTTATCCTTATTGAATCGCAAACTCCCCAAGAAAGGTTCGAGCAAAACTAATTTTGATTCAATAATTCGAAATATCCAATATCAAAGATAGCGCTATGTTTGAAGCAGCTTAATTGAGAGCCATTATTCATAGGCGATGGTTACATTGTGCAAATCAACTACGCATGATCAATTTAATAAACGCCAATTGAAAACGTTTTTGTCATGCGTTGCCAGTAGTGCTTCGCGTTTACCGGCTTTGTCACAGTACGTTAATATTACCGATATATCCATAATTAAGATTAACTTTTGCACATGGAACGTGGTTAGGTATTAATATTTAACGAGATTATTTAATAATGTCGCGCTATTGATGTTGAGTCTCGCGAGAAGTTAAGGTGGATTTTTAGCGCCGGATTAATTTTTCAGCGCTTTTCATAAACAGGAAACTTCCATTACCGCAAATGTAAGTAGTTGGTAAGTTCTTTGCCGGCGCGCGCTTTTTAGACTTCAAACGTACTTACTTCAAAAACAATTTTAAAATTCATAAAGATGCTGTCCCAACTTTCAATAAAACGAACTCGTGAAAATCGAGCCAGGCGTAAAAGAACTGCGCGGCAGAAAACACGGCAACATAATCAAACGACGATTCCGTAACTACTAACCAAGAAGTCGTACCTAACCCGTAAAAAAAAAGAAGAATTCTCTTCACAACGTATACATCACGAGATAATGAAAGCATTTATGCCTCGTAAAAACACCCTTGGCAAGCTCCTCCCACCTAGTTCTCCTCGCCTAACAACCCTTCGAGGCGTCTGAAATGTAAAATCCGTTACAGCCCTCTCCAGCTCGTATACGCCTCTACTTATATATACCCGCTCCGGCCGAGTATACACACATACACACGCAGTCAAGGCTGCACAAACGGCGGCAACAGCTCGTTTAGCCTTTTTCTCTTTCTCACCCGCAAAGCCACTGCACCACTCATTTCAAGCTTTAATCGCGCGGCCGCACGCGCGCATCAAGTAGGTCGATCAATCCTCGGCGCGTTTTCCGTGTCAGAGGAGATCCGAGCGCGCGTCCTTTTATTTTCCGCGCCGAGCGCTTTGTCTATTTTTTGCGCGCACCCTGGCGCATGCATAATCAGCGATACGCGCGCGACCCTCGCAGCGCGCGACTTTTTATTTAGCGCGCCTCCAGTTGTAAAGGGAGACCTAATTACCGTCATTTCTTGTCGTAGACTTTTCACTGCGAGACTGACGCCTGAGTCTTGACGGGCCTTTGAGGCGCGCTTTGCGTTTCGATTTATATAATAGCGCCAAGTTGAGACTGGAGGATTGAGGGATTTGAAGGGCTGGTTCGGGGGGGATGCGTAGTCGGGAGAATTGACTGCGTCGAATTTCAGGGTATTCATTAGGCTGGCTCTGAATGTCAATATTATCTCATGCTGATGTTGTTATGAACGCCAGCGAGTCGCGGTCTGTATCTGGCAGCCTAGAATTACTCGGGTTTAATCTGACAGGCTGCGCGCTTCTGGAGTTCTAGTGACGTGCGGCTAAAAGGAAAAGGAAGCTGGCTCGCTCGCGCGCTGGCTTGCTATCAGGATTCTGATTATTTAACTCTTTCTGATCTTCTTGTCCATTGTTATGGACGTTGTGATGAATGAAAATGTTCAGTTACTTTTGTAATTGAAGTGTAAATTGTACTTTTAATGCATTTTAATGGTAGTGTTGATATTAAGTTGTAAAAAGAAATGATTTTACACATAGTACTTTATATCCGAGGTCTACAGCGAGCTCAAGCCATCGTAACTTACTACTATTTTATTTCTAGAAAAAATCCAGACCCGTAAGAGCATGCAGATTAATTCTAGCAATGTAGAATAAACACGCGAGAAAAATCCAGCTTCCCACGCACATTTTCCAACAATTCCCTGTAAAAACAAAGTTAAAACCCTTCCGCGGCAAGCAGCCCTCACATAAGGCAGGAAAAGTGCCTCATATGCCCTCATTCAGCAAGCTCCGACAATTCACTCGATATTTTTAAGCGAAATAACTCAGCGGCTGTCACACAATGGCACGGTGCGAGGTGTCTGTACGTCGCGCGCTGCGGAAAGCGTTAATTCCATCTCTTATCCGAGCTTTACACAGGACTGGAAGCATAGAGGAGAGAAAGAGCGAGAGGGAGAAGCTCGCGGCGCGCCGAGAATCCTGCAAGCTCGCGCAAGCTCCGGGGATGTATATAGAAGCACTCTCGCTGTCTCCTTTGTCTAGTTGATTTCGACATTTTGAGGTAGCCGAGCGACAACTCGCGAATATGGAGCGGCTTGGTTAGCTCGGCAGTGGCGCGAGCCGAGCGCCAGGCGGGGGGTATATGAATTTTCCTCCCGGCCGAAAGTGCGACGGCCGATTGAAGCGCCCAGCCGGTGGCGTGGATTAATTGCTTTTGTCGAGCTCTTTCTCTCTCTCTCTCTCGCTTGCTCTCCGGCTTTCTGAGCAACGCAAATGTTTTAATTACGCTGGTCTGGGAGGAGTGATTTTTTTCGTTGTAGCTACATTTGTTGATGGAATGTTTTTCGATAATATGTTATTTAAATCGAGAGTAATGAGTGTATTGAAGTACACACCTTTTGGAGCTGTTTACTGATTTATTTATTGAGAGCTTGAAAAGTAATTTTCGATATGATGTTCTGGAGAATTGGATTTTGTGAAATTTGGAAAAACAATTTTGCTTGAGCAGTGTAGTTTATGATTTCCACATTTTTGGTTTCCAACTAAAGTTTGGAACGTTTAATTAAAATTATACTGAACAACGAGGATGTATAAGTTCAATACTGGCTACTTGGCTTAGGCCCAGTTTTCCGAGAAAAATTTCACTATACAGAATTTTTATTATTTGCCGTGAAGTATGTAAAGTGGCTCAAATTACAAAATCGATAGTGTAATATATGATTATTGAATGAACTATTTCGGTATTAAACATGATCAATATTTCGTGATTGATACCATTTATTACAAAATTCGAAGTATCCATCACTGAACAAATATTATAATATTGAAGTCGAATATCACTATATTAATTTCAATATTTGTTGCATAATGGATATTATTAAACAAACATTGATCTAGAATAGTTTTAAAAGTTAAATTAAATGTTTGAATATTTTCTACATATGTATTAAATTGAAAATAGAAAAGATAGCTTCAAAACTTTTTTTTTTATTTTCATGCGATCTTTCCAAATTAATTTATTATTAATTTACTGTAATGCAGTACTGAAAATGCATTAATTCTATAAAAAATGGTTTAATTTATTAAAAATTTCCGTTGTGAAAACTTCGATTTGTAAATTTAGCAAAAAGTTTTCCAGTAATCCATTATATTTTTCATTAAAATGAAAGATTAAACATTTTTTACAATATATGATAAACGAGACCTTTTATTAATTCTTTATTTATAATTAATCACTTTGTTTTGTTTCGAATACTTTATCTTTGAAACATTAAATTGATATGAATGTTTAACCATCAAAGAGCGGGATGTTTTCAACTTTTCAATTGAACGCCACATCCACTGTAATACCCAATTGTAATCACTTCCATCGTCATGAAT
>JAPYZA010000642.1:0-35558 GCA_030522685.1 Eupelmus azureus | reverse complement strand
GGCATATCAAGGCTATAAATAGAAAAATCTAGAGTGAATTAAGAACAAAGTTGTTTGTAACCCTGGTAGAAATTTCACCAATAAAATTGGCCAAGTGTCGAAAAGTAGGCTAGTAGATGTCTAATTCTTCACAGTTAGCCATCCGCTGGCCAAAAAATGGGTAACGTTTCTACCAGGGAATATTTGTAATATTTTATGCACCGAATTCATTTTAATGAAAAAAATGCGATACATTTGGTGTAAAAATTTAACACTATTCGTCTAGTACATTTAAAAAATAACAATCTTATCATCATTGCAACTTACTCGTCATCTTCTGAAAAAGATGTAATTCTTTTTGTTTGATTGGAAATTATTTTTGTATTCTGATTGTTTTTAAGAATGAAATCATCATAGCTCTTATCTTCACCTATGTACTGAAATTTTTGTGTTATATTATTTGAATCATTCTCAAAATTCAAATCTGAACTCTGAATTTCATGAATTTCTTCAAGCATCAAAAACTTTTGAAACCTTCTTACGGCGACTACACAATCACTAGCCTCGACAAATCCTCGTCCAGCCATCGAGGTCATTGTATATATTAGAATATTTAAATATGCAGCATATACATAAACCTTATCTGCCATTAAATCTTGACCAAATAAAACCATCGCTACCAAAGTAGAATATAGGGCCATCCGCGGAATTAAAAGTGAAAACATCAAGAAGATGCCACGAATGTAGGCATTTCTTTTCACAAGATTGAGCTCAAGCTGACGACCGATTTTAATTAGGCTGCAAAAAGGCTTTTCCCACGCGTACAATTTGATCACTTGTATGCCGGCTATTATTTCGTTCATTAAACGGATCCTTTTATCCGTTTTAATCATTATCTGTAGTCGAAATGCAGTAATCAATTTAGTTAAGCAAACTGCAAACGAATGGCAGAATATTTCAGATTACTTTTTTGCTTAATAAATACAATTAAAAGTAGTTACCATATAATAAAAAATAATGAAAAAAAGAAACGTAAACCTTGAATTGGTACAAGAATTAATGTAGGAATAATGCCAATGAGTCCAGCATAGCCAGCTTGGCTATAAAGTAAACATGCAATTATTAAAGCCATGAGTAGAGATGACCATATATGGTGTAAGAAAATAAAAAGTAAATCGAATTTATTAGCATCGCTAGCTATGAGATTCACTATTTTACCAGGTGCTGTCTCACCAAGTGTTGTTTTGCTTAAATGCAGTGCCTGTGAAATAAATAAAAAAATAAAAATATTTAGTCAATCATATTATAGAAATTAAAATTTTACCAGTTTGTAACTGTATAATAGTTATAAAATTTAAAATGCATTTTAGTAAAACATAGTTAAAATAATTGTTTATAATATTTAATTATAATAATTCTTGTATAAGTCAAACATTACATAAATATGTTCTTTTGCAAAATAGAAACAATTATCGAAAAAATTGACTTTTGACAGATACTGTATGACACATATTCAAAAAATAATCGAATATAGCTAACCTTTCTGTAAACAACTGAACAGAGAGCAATTCGAATTTTACCACCTATATGAACAGCATAGACAAAATGTTGATTAATAACAATTGCATTGATTCCAGTTGCTATGCCCATACTACTCCCATAAATCAATGCTTTTTCAAAGGACGTTGAAGACTCTTCCTTGAAATACTGTAGGAGTTGCCCCAAAAGTATAGCACTCCCTAATCTAGAACGAAAATAAAGAATTGAACATTTGTAAACTTTTAATTTTTTACGCTGGTAGGAAATTGACCATATTTTGGACAGAATTTCTGGTCAACAAACATTAAAATAATACTTATCTAGAAATTCTGTTCAAAGCATTTCCAAAATGTTTAGATTAGTTTCATTTTAATATTTGTTGACCAGAAATTCGCCCAGAATATGGTCAATTTTCTACCAAATCGTATTTTTAAACCTTTTATTAAAGCTAAAACTATGCTTGTATAGGATAAAATCTACTATATTTATTCAGACGTATACCTGATGACAAATTCTAGAAATACGTGAGTACATCCAAGTATTAAAAATTCGAAAAAAAAGGTTCGAAAAATACTTTTGAGTAGGTTTGGGTGTCGATTACTGTGTTTCGTTCTTTTGAGTTCTGCGTTCCATTATCTGAAAATGTATTGCAAGTATAAATTTTGTCCGTTAAAAAATTTTTTAATTTTTCTTATGAAATTGACCCTTTAAATTCTTTATATCTTTTAAGGTACAAGATTGTGGAATAAAAAAATGTATAAGACTAATATAATATAAATAATAACAAAAAGTATACAAAAGTAACTATTATTAAGAAATACTTATCATTCATTTGTAAAAACACAATTTCTTGAAAGTAATAGTTTTATATACATTTTAGATTACGCACTGAATTATGTGAGATCGGCGGAATAAAAAAGGGTTAATCATACTTTAAATTGTAAGTGTAATAAGACTATGTAAAAGTGTTAAAAATTATTTTGAAAATACGATATTTCAATTTACTGACATAATACACGCTACTTTGGATTAAGATAAAAGATTAAACATAAAATGATATTCAAAATATTAACCATACAACTTTTGATAATTCGATTGAGTACCCTTTAAAAATAAATATCAAAATCAGTACTAACTTCTCCAATCGATTTCCAAGCACCTTCGCTTTATCTACTTTAAGTGGATCGTACAAATCCTTCTGACTCAGGAGTTGACTACTGCCTTTTTTGAATAAACCGATAGTCCACCTACCAACATTAAATTTTTTAGTATACTTTTTAAATAAATTAATTTCTAGATTTATATAATTGTAAAATAAAGTCTAAGATTTTTTACCACCAAACCGCAATTGAAATTGGATTTGCAGTCTCACGGGGATTCGGAAGGCCGAAAGTTCTAGTAGTATCCATTGTATAAATTTATAATTGATCAATGTAACTCACTACAACAAACTTGATCTCATTTTTTTCAAAATTTATTATTTTAAAAATACACTTTCTTTTTTTGTCAATTTATACGCTAGTATTTATTTATTACTTCGTAATATAATATTTTTAAATTCGAAAGACAATGATAATTTATTGCTAATTACCTTAGTTTTGTTTTATATTTCATAAATTTAATAAGCTAATGTATTTAAGTTTATTTTAACGTTTTTATTAGTTATTTTATTTTAAATACGTCCGTGCTGAAGTCTTGTTACGTTCTACTTTTACGAAGAAATCGAACTTTTCTTCAGGGATTATGAGTGTTTTAATAGTTTTCAGACAAGACAAAATTCTGACTTACATTTTTTTACTACTGACTTCAGTGTTGGATACAAAATGTAAATGATGTATGAATATAAAATATCGGCTTTAAAAGTTATTGTCTTTTTTATCTTAAATAAATAAAACTGATTAAAAGTATATAAGTTTGCACAAAATATTCTCATTTAACGAACGCTGAATTTCTTATCTTAAGTGCAGTAATAATAAAAAAACTTTGTTAATTGATTTAGCAGAATCCCTTCTTAAAAGTTTATTTTTAAGATAAATTATAATTTCTTTTATTCAACCAAGTATATAAAAAAGGTAGGTAATTGTGGTTGGATTCAGTGGTATGGACGAATTTAAAAGATATAACAAAAATATAAAACAGATATTTTTTGTCAGTGATGCTATAAACAAACATAACGTGTTTATTTTAATTATTTTGTTTTTGACATTTTCGATGAAAATATTAAGTTTTCTTAAAATTTATTGAGTGAGAAAATTGTTGCACCTTTGGTAATGCTATATTTTGCTTTTTTAATATTATTATTATCAGGGTTGGGCATACAGAATTTGAAAAAATGTATTTTAAATACTTTTGTTGCGTTAAATGTATTTAAAATTCAGTATTTACAATATAGCATTTAATAATCTGATATTTCAGGCAATTAAACCGTAAATCCGTTTCCTCTTTATATACATTATTACATAAATCAATATTTGAGTTTCGTATTATGTAAAATGTCTCAGGTCTGTTCCATCTAAATTTTATCCCACGTAATCGTTTAAGCACGCAAGCAAGTTAAACATTATCAAATGCTACAAAGTTAAAGAGATTTGATCCATAAAAATCTCATAAAATAAAAATAATAAAATGACACGCAAAATTACTGGAAGATTTAGGCCTACAAAACACCATTGTCCCAATTATACAATACACGTCCAAAGCATCCCAACCCACAATCAAAACACCCCCGAGCTTTCCAATATCAAAAAAACAAAACTATCGCCGCTCCGGCGCGCGAACAATCGGAATCCTTCTCTCTTCCCAGCCCGCTGTTAGATCACGCGGTGGCCGTAAAACACAGTGGAGTTTCCGGGAAGGGGATAGCTCGACTGTCGCGTGGGTGTCGGTCCGCTTTGAACTTGCTTCTTGCCGATGCACCGGCCGTCCTCTCGCCGCGTGCGTCTATCTATCTGCACCTTGCTCGCCTCGTCCTTCTCTTTCTCTTCTCGTTTTTATTTCTTCACGTGCGCGCGCTGATTGCGCTTTGTCGGCGGCGAGAAAGAGAGAGAGAGAGAGCGAGTTTCCTGTCGGCGCGCTGTGCACTTAACGCGATCGTTAGCGTGGCGTGAGCTTTTCGGAAGCGCGCGCTGGTTTCCTCGGCACGCGCCGGCCGTTTGTTATATGCGGCTTTTCGTCACGGCTCTTTATGTAGGTAGCGATTGTGGTGTCGCGGCGATTGTATACAATATAGGCGATTGGTTTGCTGAGCGTTGCTGGAGAGAGTGGATTAGAAATGAGGATGGATTGCGGGGAGGTTTTTTGATGTGCTAATTCGTGATTTGTTAGGGAGATTATTGTAAGAATTGATATAAAGTTAATATATTTTTAGAAATAGATTAGTATTCTCTGCGTCTGATCTGGGCGTGAATATCAGTATACTGTTAAATTGTTAATTGTTGCATTTACTGCAGTGTGAAATAGTTAATTCTCGCTCGAGGGCGTATTTACCGCCTGAGTTTTCCTTTTAGAACTTATCCATTAGACCTATTATCTCGTCGAATTTTTAAAAAATTTACGAATAGAGATTACCGTGATTTTACACTTTACCATACACTTTTAAATATTTTTATATAAAATTTAATATATGTACATGTACTGGAAGCAAAAATTCTAATACTTATATTAGAGCAATGTCTGCATATCACATTGAATTTAATACAAATGCTAAAAATTCCAGGTATTTTTGCACTAACATTAACGTAATTTTGGTTTAATGTTTTTTTTTAACATACGTATTAAAAATTTTGCTTCCAATACATGCACATAAATTTGATTAACAATTTAATAGTGTAACTTAAAGCTGATTTGACTTACTATTTTTAATAATAACGTATCAAATAAAAAAAGAATTATCTAACATATTAGTAGTTTAAGATCATACTAATCTTAAACTTGCTTTAATAAATTATCAATATTTAAAAGTTATTTGAATTGATATACTCGTATAAGTGTTATTTTGAATAAATTCTTCACGACTAAAAAAAAATTATTACGGTTTGTACACAAAATTTTGAAAAAAAAATTATGTTGACAGCAAATTAAATATCAAATTTTTTCTTTACAACTCTTTAATATACATACTTTATAAATGACTTTACAATAGAGAATAGAATTAAGGAGATTACTTTTAAAATTTTGAATTATACTTTCAAAATTAACTTAATCAAAAAAATGTTTAAAATATAAAAAAAAGTTTAAACTATCAACAAAGGTAAGGTAAAATAAATGCAGAACATGATTCATCAGTAATACGTGTATAGCTATGATTTTAATAGCGTTAAACAAAGTACAGAAATTAACAGTTAAATCTCGTAAAAGTTATTTGAAATACACTTTTGCCACACCGACACCGGCAATATAATAAATTTCGTATGTTTCACGCATTTTTTTTATTCACTTTTTATTATTTTAATTCTTTGTATAGCACATTAGCGTTTCATTAATGGGACTTAATTGAAGTACATTATATGAGAACAACTATATACAATTATGTATGAAAAATGTAATAAATTGAAATTATTATAGTATATATATGTTAATAATATTTCCCATCATCATTTATGTGAACGCCGTTTAAAAAAATAAAAATTCAATCGCATAATAAAAAACGACGTAAAAATACACATCTCACGTGTTCACTTGTGAATACGCAAATTGCTATACAATGAACGCAAATAGTATTTCCTCTGCGTGCGAACAATTGAAAAACTTGCGTCGCGCGCAGTGCATGAGTAAAAACATCGGTTTTTTTATTTTTATCGACATTAATAAACATGATTATTTAGTGCTTTCTTTATATTTTCTTCTTTTCTATGATTCGTAATCCGCATATATGATAAAAAAATGCACAATCAGGAAACAATGTTTAAAAAACCTTAGCCGATTACTCTTCACTGGATGTCGATATTAATGCTCTCCGAGGCAAGACCTGTGTTCATCGACTAGATTGCCTTATTATGTTAATGAACTCGTACGTTTAAAATCGACGCTTTGATTGTTCTCTCGTCCTTCCACGGAAGTTATAATGAAGAATCGCAGTCTTTGCACCAAAGATGAGAAAGTGACGAACACTTTTATCTTATTGGTGGTGTAAGCGTTTGAATGAGGAGTCGTCTCGTAATGTTCCTAATAATTTTTTCCACTACTAAATCCTTAATATTGTCGTCATAGTCATTGTCGTGATAGTTGTCGGGGTGGTCGCAGTCATCGTGTACTGAACGCGAGCGATACTTCCAGCGATGAAATGTGCTGAAGACTACTCGACTAAAGTAGGAACGAAAATTATGAACAACAAAGTCTGGATAATACAGCGTCTCTCACGTGAGCAACGTATCATCTAATTCTTCGATCTTGCCCTCGGATTGGGAAAGAACCTTACGCAACACTTTACTAACTACGTCGGAAAGGGATTCTTTTGCGCCAACATCCAGTAAAGCCATACATCGCTGAAATAATATTAGAAAGATTATAAGTATTTCATACTTTAATATGATCTTTTGTCAACGCTAAATTATCATTTTTTAAACTATCAAAAATATAATAAATAGTCACCTGGTGCTCCTCATCTCCAACTCTTAAACGTAAAACAGCAATTAGAGCTACTTCGCTATTAGCTTTTACGTAACTATTCTTTTCCTTCGTTCCATTAACCAACATTGGCAACAGTGATTTCAGTAAATCTGGTGACATATTTTCGGAAGTAACATTTCTTGCAAGATGTGTACACACTCTAGCAAGTAGTTGTTTAACATCATTACTGTTGTTGTTCATAGACTGCAAAAATGATTTAGCAAATTAAGTGTTTATTTTAAATGATTAATAATCTAAAATTAAATTACGGTATTTGAATCGACTTACTCGTACGAAAGGTGTAAGAATAACTTGCGGTATAGGCTGATGATCGTTCATTAGATATTGGAATAAATATCCACAAGCACGTACTCCATTCATAGCTATTTGAGTTCTATCAGCAGCTAAATATGACAGTATAACTTTACAAACTCGTTCTTTTTCTTTTCCATTATACACAACAGTAGGTGCTTCTTTCAATGCAACAAACAATGCAGCCGATCGACCATGCCTCAACATCCAATCTTCATTGACATTGTTACCTACGTAAAAAAATATTTTTAATTAAATCTTCTGCGAACTTAAATTAAAAAATGATTATAGTAACATCTAAACTTACATAAAAGATTATCGTTAAAAGCAGCATTAAGTTGATCAGGACTAAGATATTTAATCAGAGCTCCATAACAACCTGCCACAGCATTTCTCGTAATGTCTTCTTGATGCCCAAGCATTCCGCTTAAAGTATTGAACACTTGTTTTCTCATTGGCTCAGACATCTTGTCTCCCGCTGGTGTTATAACGCCTCTTAAAGCGTGTAGCATGGTTTCCCTAATAAGATGATATTTACAGCATATATTATTTAAGTTTATCTTGCCATTAACAAATTATTAAATTAATTAATTAAAAAATTGGCGTCAAATTTAATTTTACATATTTAAATAATATATTGTACCTAATAGCTGGATCGTCAGCATTCTTAACTCCTGTATGTAGCTCAGCAAACAGTGGATCAGCACGGGTATGGATGACAATAAGATTGCTTAAAGCATAAGCAGCCTTAAGCCTGACCTGCCTATTACTATCATTTAATGCTTTTAAGAATGTTGTTTGAAGTTGCGGTAAGAATTGTTTCAGCATTACTCCAACCTAATAAAAAAAATTATAAAAATAAGTTTTGATAAATTATATAAAAAATTTTGTTTGGCCATATATACAAACCTTGCCCAATAAAATAGCTAAAGTTTCAAGAACAGCTGCTTTGACACTCCAGTTAAAACGATCTCCAAGAATACGAATAAGCGGTCCGGTGATGTGAACGACACTCGGCTGTAGCGCAGAAGCGCTGGTTAATTTAATCACCTCTCCAAGACCTTGGGCTGCGTGCTCCTTAGCTTCCGGTAAGCCGTTTAAAATAGCTTCGCGGAAGATTGGCAGAATGGGTGTGATTCCCTTTGGAAGGCAAAAACCAGGCAGAAGCTCTTGTCCCTTCAAGTCAGAAACAGCGAATCGAACAGCTTGACGAATATCTTGCACATGGGCAATTTGTTGGTCAGATGTAAGAGTCTAAAAATTTCATTTAAATTTATTTTAATTAATTGTATTTTCTACCTTTTAAAATTATTATTTCTTATTGAAAATTTAACAAATAATAACTAATAAGTACCTTAGTTACAGCAGTCAAAGCTTCCCAACTCATCTGCAGTACGTCCTTGTCATCGTCAGTGAAAAGATGAATGAGTCCACGCAGCAACTGCGGCACATACTGACTATAGTCGGCTCTCGAATCTCTGCAGAACGCACACAACAATGTTGCAGCACCTCTTCTCTTGGAGACATCTTCAGATCGTGTTGCTTCCATCAATTGATCCATAACAGTCCTTACACCAACTTCATCCGTAATCGATAGTACAACGGTTTGACAGTACTCGAGTTCCTGCATCTCTTCAGGGGTGCCCTGGGCGCTTGAAAGGGCAGTCAACAAAGCTGGCAAAATTTTGTGCAAGAACCTCGTTAGGGCTTCGCCAGCAACGCTTGCAAGAATAGACAGGGCCTTAGTGTTAACTGGTTGACTGGTGAGCTGGGGCACAAGATAAGGAAGAACGACTCTGGATTTGATTGCCATCACTTGTCGGAGACCATCCAGTGTATTTTCGGCTTCGGCTTGATCCGGAGAGTTCAGCTGAGTCAACATAGCTGGAAGAATATCATCAAGAGCGCGTACTCCAACGGTCGAATGTAAGCTGTCAAAGGTCTTAGCAGCGGCTTGACGGACCTCGGGCAGTGGATCACAAAGAGCTTTTCTGTAATGATTTAGATTTAATTAGTGTATTGTTTTTTAAATAATATAGAAAGAGCTATATCGATAATTGATTTCTTTTCAAAATACAAACTTAATATGGCTCTTACCTGACAGTAGGTACTAAACTGTTGACAAACGACAAAACCATATCCCTACTTGTACTGGCCATAATTTCAGATAAACCGATGCAAACACCTTGTCTTTGATCAGCCTGTTCACTTTGTAAGCCTCTCTCCAGAATCGGTATGATTTCCGGCAAAACTCGCTCGCCTAATTTACGCACAAGATCTCCCAACGTCCGAGCAGCAACTTGTCTTTTGTCGAAGCTTGTGCTAGCCAGACAACCCAATAATAAGCTAAATAGAGTTGGTAGAATTTCTCTGAGCGTACGCGGGGTATTTGTGACGACGACCTTCCACACGTGTAAGGCTGCTTGACGCACCATCAGAGCTACGTCAGACCTACCCATATACAGACCAGCCAACACACGGTTCCTTCTCTCCGCACCAAGGGCTTTGATGATGGCATAATGGGATTGTTCTGTACCGAAGTTATCGTCTTCACTGGCGGTTTCCGTTGACATTTTACCTGACACACCGGAGATTCTGTATAGCAGATCACCCAATAGCTGAACTGAGGAATACCTGAAAATAAAGTTATTTATAAATGAACGAATACATAAATTTGCATGCACATGTCAATATAATAAAATAAGAAATACCTGATACGCCAATTATCATCAAACAAACCCCTCTCTAACTCAGGCAACAAAAGCATAATTGCTGAATCTGCATATAATGTTACAATCCTTTGCCCAGCCCTTAATGCAGTTTCTCTCACGTACTCGTTTTCATCGGCTAAGGCCTTCAAGATCGGATTGATAATTTGACCAATGTATGGTGTGAACTCCGTGGTGAAAGCACTTGGCATGTAAATAAACATCATTATATATCCGTCCTTAACATGAGGTGCGATATCCGTGCGCTCCGCTGTGCTAATAATTTCGGGCATGAGCTTATGTAATTTCTCAACACCAAGACCACGCACGACTTCAGAAAGACCTTGGGCTGCTCCGGAACGATCGACACTGCTTGTTTCCGAAGTAAGAGTCATCATAAGCCAGGGCAGGAGGTCCTCAAAACTAGATTCGCCCATACCACGCACCATGGCACCCAAAGCGCGCGCTGATACACTGCGTACTTCTGGCACTGGATCGAGCAAACTGGTTTTCAATCCCGGAATGATTGTCGGCAAATATGGCGTCAGATCTTTCTGATCCGTCAGCGAATACATGTTTCCAATAATCTGTGCAGCCATTTTTCTCGTTTCCGTAGATCTATCCATGAAAGCTCGTTGAACAACGGGCATGATCAGAGCGAGTGAGGGTGCATCGATGAAGTGAACGAATTGTGTATCTAGTAGAGTTTGTAAGCACATTGCTGTTTTTTTCGATGGGTCTTGCAGAGCTTTTAACAACACAGGGACGATCGCCTGAATTTCAGGATTTCGGATTACACTACCGATGACTTTTAGAGCCTCGGCACCAGCTTCTTGTACTTTAGTGTGAGAATCACTCAGGACTTCAATGAGTTTCGGTACAATGCTTGGTAAGCAACTTGACAATTGTTTTGGAGCACAGTATGCCATTGCACCAAGAAGTTCAACAGATCCTTAAAAAATAAATATCTTCAGAATTTTTTCTTATATTTATTATTTTACATTGATTTAATATTAAAAACTAAATTATCAAGCAATTGTTAATAATTGCAAATATTTTATTGGAATGAATAAAAAAGATTAAATTAATTTATTTTTTATTTAAGTAAAAAATCCTATATTAATTTTAAAAATACATTATAAAAAATTCTACTAACCAGTTTTAGTTCTCCAAGAATCCTCTTCCAAGGCTGCCAGAAGACTCGGCAATACGAGTTTGACACCATGAGCCGAAAGCTTACTCATAACAACTCTCGCCGTATCATCTGTCGCTCCTCTAACGTATTGACTTGAATCGCCAAAGCAAAGTAACAAGTGCGGCAGCACATGAACGATGTAGGGTTCAAACAATCTACCTAGCATAGTGCACAACATCTCAAAGGCGAATAGTGCTCCCTCTCTATGTCGATAATTCTTTTTGTCTTGGATTGCGTTTGTTAGAGTTGTCATGATATCCAGTTGCTTTAAAGCTAAAATACCCATACCCTTTATGAGACCAGCCAAACCGTAAGCGGCTCCCTTACGGTCTCCGTACTTGTCAGAATTGAGTAGTTGGTGCATTAGCTTCTCTATGATCTTTGGTGCATCTTCTTTAATCGATGGCACGAGATACGGTAGACAGTTTGCTACAGCTTCTTGAACCTATTTTTTTAAATTTTGATTTTTTAGTGCATTAATCAAAGTTATAATATTCAGTCGATTAATTAAGTTGTTTTTTAAGTACCTGTTGAGCTGGAGTCGACAATGCAGCAATTAGTCTTGTTACAATAGGTTTGATTCTCGGGTCATCTTTATCCAAATGCCGAGCCAGGGATCCCATCAGAATGACTACACTCTGTTTAATGCAGTCGAAACTTCCAGTCTTGGGCGCCTTGTCCATGAACTCTTCAAAAACAGGCAGCAACGTTGTAATATTATCCTTTCCGTGCAGATCAACCGCGGCTACTGCAGCAGTAAACATTTCGGTACGGACGACCTCGTTTCTATCGCCCAAACCGGTCGACACAAAGAACTGAATAAGTGTATTTATGGTTTCAGGAGTAAGAAGCGGTGCAAACTGAGCTAGAGCAAGAGCTACACCACGACGCGGTCCCCAGGTGTCGATTGGCTGTTCGATTATGCGACCGAAGTCGTTGAGTTTGGGCGGAATCATGGCCAACTTAGTTTGGTAAAGTAGGAGCAGACGGTCGAGGATGCCCGGCATCAACTTGGGATCCTGCTTAAGTAGCTCTGCCAGTGCACAAGCTGCCGCTTGTTGTACCGATTCTACTGGATGAGCGATGTCGTCGATCAACTCGTCGCAGAGAACGTTGGGATTGGCCACCAGACCTTTATAATTTTATCAAAAAAATAGTAAATATATTTTATTTCAAAATTAGTCAAAAGAAAATGAAAAAAAAAAAAAAAATTAATAATTAAATGAGATTTTCATACCAGCACTATTCCAAAGCTGATCAGCAAGTTCCTTATTCTCATCACTAACATCGAACTTGGCGACCCAGACACGCCTTGTCAAATTTAACAATTGCTCGGGATTCTCCTTCTCCGTTGGGAAAGCATCTCGTATGACCATGAGCCCCCTGAGTGCTGCATCCCTTACAACAGCTAGCGGGTTCTGTAAGGCGCCGGTGAGAGAGTCGATTTCGTCAGAACTAGCCAGAGCTGCGCCTTCAGCTCCGCAACCAGACTGCGCCACATCCAAAAGGGTGGCTACCGCATGCGTCTGCACCCGACCGGTTGTCGAACTCATTAATTCTATGAGCAGGTCAAACATCTGCTTACGGGGTAAAAGTCGCGGATGACGAGGGTCCTCTGGATTCGATGAATCGCCGCGCTGTTTGGCGTGATCTTGCATTATTTGCAGGCCCTGAGTTATCATACCTGATAGGGTCGAAATGAAATTTTAATAATTTTAGTATATTGTTTGAAAAAATGATTTTGTAAAAATTGGCAAGTTGTATTTAAGGGCATTCAAAAATGTATGAAGTATTTTTAGAAAAATTGTATATAATGAACTCAATAAATGTATAATGTGTTAAAAGAATTTTGCCAATTTTCATTCTAGTTTATAAATTAATACTATACCATCATTCAACCATTTGCAAGTTAAAAGAGTCTTCTTTATAAAGTGAAATACATAGCAGAAAGCTGATGCACAAAATAGCTGTTTTTTCTTTACAGTCAATGTATGAACAAGATTAAGAGTGCGCTTTACAGCCTTTGAAAGTTCCTCTTCTTCCCATTCTGCATCCAAATCACATTGAGGTGAAAACTGTCTTAAAGTAACATGAGCAATCAAATTGTCTAATGTTGGATCATTAGATATAAGCACTGAATTGCGAAGACTGACAAAGAGCTCAGCCATGATGGGAGCTGCAAGTGGAGAAGCCAAATTTCTCAAAATTGAAGGTAGCAGATCCTTAAAATAAAACGACAAGTGAAAACCATTTCCTTGAGCTGCTGCATTAACCATTGATACAACATTGTTTATATTTGTGTTCATTTCAGTCAGTCTATGCCTTATCGCATTTTCCTTAGCAAATTGAGCTTTTATAGCTTCTTCTTGTTTTGGAGTGAGTTTTGGTTCCTTTATTTTGCCCTCCTTCTTTTTCTTTTCGTATAATTCTCTTCTCAATTGTAATTCTTCCTGTTGCTCTTTGAAAGAATAGACTTTACTTTCTCTCTTCATGTTCATGGCATTAAGAATATCATTCTCATCGTTTCCTGGAAGGACACTTTTATCATAGAGTTCACCTTCCGGTGTCAGGTACGTAAAATACTCGTCTTTCGTTACTTTTATGATTTCAGGATCCTCAAGTTTACTAGTTACGTGCGATGTTAGAGTTGGAAGTATAACGTCTGGAACTATAGCTGCAACTTGAGCGAGTGCGTTTTCATAACTCGCTGTAGGCTTATAATTTTGAACAAATAGTTTTTTGATTTCAATACCGGATTTCCGTAAAAAGTTGGCTGGTGTTTCTTTGAAATTTTTCACAATTTTCAGCCACAGATTTGGCACTGCTTTGTAGATCACAGGATGGTGAGCCGGAACTAAAGCATCTTTCAACAAATTATATGTATGTTGTTCAAATAAAAATGTTCCTGAACAAATGGCTAAGAGTCCATCAGCTAAGGAAATGCCAGATATTACTTTTTCAGAAGCAGAATCTTCTTTTGCATTTTCTTTATCACTTTCAGTTTTGAATTTCACTGATTCAAGGAATTTATTGAATTCCACGAGAAGAGATTGTACAGAATTGTAATTGCTGGTTGCTGTTAGAATCTTTTTTAACAGTGGACAACACTTCATTCTTATTGAATATTTTGGAGTAGTCACACAAACTACAATTGCTCTGTGAATTCCACTTAAAGCTTTTTCATTAAGCTTATCTGTAAATTCAGTAATCAGTTTTTCACAAAATAGCATTAAATAATATATGGTGTCATCACTGCATGTTGATAAAAATTTTTCAGTAAAAAAGATTTGGTCATCTATTGCCGACCACAGAATACCCTGTTTGTCATTCTCAACTTGCCCAGTTATGATTAATTTCAAAAGTAAGTAAGCAGCATATAGACCTTCTGTGACTGCAGGAGGTTGAGCGCTTTGTTGCATTGCCCTTGTAATAGCTTGAACTAAAATTGGAACTATAATTCCTGCATAATTGGCTATGGGTTGTGGTGGAACAGAGAAGAGTAATCTTATGTAAGCAGTTCTCACTGCAGGGGTTGAATTTTTGGAAGCCATTCCCTGTTTAAAAGCTTCGATCACATTTTTGGGTACTTCATTGGCAAATTTCTCACACCATAATGACATCATTTCTAATGCATGGCATAATGTTTTCTCATGAATCTCTGTCTTTAAGACTTCAATGAAATGTCCACAAGCAATTTCTGCTAATTTCTGTACACTAGATCCACTAACAGCATTAAAGCTTAAATTACCAGCACCTTGTAAAACTGAGATTTTGTGAGTTGCTACTGTCAACTTTCCTTCAGAACCATGGAACACAGCAAAAATAGCTGATAATAGGCCTTCCACAGCAGAACTGTCGGAGCATTGAAGAGACAATTTTCGACAAGCATCTGCAGCTTCATCTCTAACTAAATCATCTTTAGAATGTAAATTTGCAAATAGTCCTTTGCTAATATCTTGAGTGTATCGACTTAAATCAAGGCTAAGGCCACTTAGAATATGACCAACAGTTTCGATTATGATTTCTGGATTTCTCAACATTGCCTTCTGTAAAGCAGGCAACAATTGGTTCTTGAAATCATCATGAGAAATTCGTTTCAAAAATGGCTTAGCTGCATCAATAATATAAAGATCAGGTTTTTTCTTGCAGCTTACACAAACTTTCATAAAAGTATTTAGAATATTAGTTTTAAGTTTCTCTATGAGATCAGTTTTGTTTGACGCAATGAGATAAGTGGTCAATAAACCAGCAAGTGCAACAATGCCTTCATTGGCTTCTGCAGAAATTAAGACATCGACATATTTTTCTTCAATATTATTTTTAACAATGTTCCATTCATATGTGAAAAGTGATTCAACCTTTTTAGTGAGTTTGTTATCTCTAGCTGCTAATGTTGCTGCACACAGAATAGCTTGTGCTTCTATTAATTTTGACAGATCTGAGTTATCCGAATTCTCAAGTTCTTTAGCCCCATGAAGGAAAATCAATGAACTCCACTTCAAAACAATATATGCTGATGCTCCAGTATTGAATCTAAAGCAAAGAATCGGAAGTATTAATACAAACATTCAACTTGACCTTTCTGAAATTATTCTATCATTACCTTGAATAAAATAAATAAAATAAAAATAACAAAAAACCTATTTTCATCCACACTCGACAAACTAAAAAAACTATGACACAACGAAAAAACACACGAACTTCACTCACGTTGGTATCAAACTCTTGTGCCAGGTAGCCTGCTCCACGATGACGCTTGTCAAATGTTTCACTGTGGCCTGAGGATGCTTCTTCATCAGGGCCACAATCAAATCTGTTACGTAGGACTGCGAGGCGGTGTCATTGTATCGGTGCAGGGTGAGCGAAATGCTCTTGCATATCCCAGCCACAATCTTCTCATTGATGCCTGCGACAAAAAGAACCAGAATCCATTAATACAACCCACAACAGCAACAAAACCACCCGGCAAAAAAGCTTCCTCCGATCTCATCGAGCCCACGAAGTATGTTTCATTCAGACAACTCGCGAATTCAGCAGCGCAAGCATCTAACTTTGCGCCCAGAGCCGCAAACTCGCGCAACAAGCGGAATTCCACTCTCGGACCGGCTAGCTCGGCGCACGCCTCCGGAAACAGGCCGAGCCGAGCGAAAGTAGTTTCCCGGCGCTCTACGGCATCCAGAAATAATCCATGCAAAAGAAAAGGCAAAATGCGATTGTACACACCAGGGTTTGACAAGACGTCGACGACATTGAGGAAGAGCTCCCGGCGCTCGCTCCTGCTGGCGGTTTGAATTCGGCCGGGAAGATCCTTCAAGGCCCTCGTCAGCTGCAACAGAAAGCGAAAGGATAATACCCGGCTCGAGGGAAGACGTTGAGGAATAGCAGCAAGCCGGTCTGGGTTAAAGTCGGGCTTTTAAAGTGCCTCTTCCACGTGACACGGGCAAACTCACCTCAGCATCCGCCATATTCCGAAAAGAACCGGGGGGCAACTGAGAGCCGCGGGGACGGAGCGCCGAGCGCGAGCTGTGGACTAGGTGTAGAGCGAGTTATGTGTGTGTGTGCGATAGTACATACGTGGTGCGCGCCCTGAAATCTCGAGCGGCGCCCGCGAGCAGCAGCACAAGAGCCGGACACGGTATGTACATATGGAGCTTTTAGCGCGGACGTCGCATTGGCAGAGTTAGACATGTGCGCGCTCGTGTTGAGAGTGGATTTGTGGGGCTTCCGCAGAGAGAGAGCTGCTGGTGCGGCTTTGGGCTTGCGCGGTGGCGCGAGTTTTTTTGAATGGGTTTTGGGTAGGGTGAGGTTCGATGTGATGAAATTGGAGGTTTGGGTTTCGTGTTTGGGGGTTTGTGGGGTGTGTTGGTGTGGGGATTGGAGTGGGAGGATTGTGGGATATTTTATGGTGTTTGCGTGAGAGTTTTTGGGAAATCTTTTTAAGCAAACAGATATTTTTAGAATAATAAAATTTGAAAGAAAATTTCACATAATTTATGATTTTATAAGTTTCTATATTTAAAATTTTAGCAGGTGACGTTCTTACATATAACGTTAAATATTTCTGACTTAAATAAATATTTTTAAAAGACAATTTGTTATATTTAGTGGAATCACTAACTATTTCCAAAATTAATCTCATACAAATTCCAGTGCATTCTTTTTTTATGAAGTGAAATTCTGAAAAGATTACAAATATTCCAGAAAATATTCAATGATAATTTTAAAATATTAAAGATTAAAATATTTAAAAAACGTTGAACGAATATTTCTTAAAATATCTCAGAAATCTTCCATAAAATATTTTATGCAAAATTTCTAAAATATTTATTAAAATATTTTTGAACAGCAATAATATGTAGATAATATAACTTTACAAAGTTCAGTCTATTTTCTATTATCAATATAATTGCACAGAAATCGATACTTCAGATATTACCCATCGAATCCTACATTCTGTTTTCCACGTTTGCTGCAAGATGGCGATGGATTCACATTTAAATCGTTTATTCTCCGAAGAAGCGACGGGATAAGCTGATTTTATATTTTCCTGTTTTTATTCAGAGACGATAGCCCAAAGCTCCAAACAGTACTGAGAGTCAGTTCACTGATTTGCGTCTTTTAATAACGCTCGCGCTAGTCGGATACATCAGTCTATATTGGAATCTCTTAGTGTAGTTTAGAAATTTAGTTCAATTATCAAGTTTGAAGTTTTGTTTATTTAAGGCATTATTATAATTAAATATGATTGGTACATTTTCAAGATTGTGTCTTCAAGCCGCTGTGTTTTTATTATTAGTGAATTTTTTAAATGCTCGTAAGTTTCTTTAATGTATAATTTTTTTAATCATAAATTTTTTTAATACATTTCTTCTTATCCTTATCCTTTATTTTAGTTAAAAAATTATAAAGCAACGCGATTAAAACTACACAATTTTAAAAGCATTTTACTAAAAATTTAATTTAATGAAAATCAGCGTTCCATCAATAACGCATCTTCGCAGATTTTCCTCGCTTTTCCATCCAGCCGATCATTGGCCGACCTTCACCGCTTATTTTACCGCAATGTTTCTCGAGCGTCCGCCTGGACACTTGTTTTGACCTTGAAACTAGCATCTTCCATCTCTTAGCTTGCATCTTCCGTATAGCAAAATATATATTTTTTCTCACAAATAATTTTATGTATTTTCAGAATCGGAATGCCCTAAAATCATAGAAAGAGCGCAATGGGGCGCTCGGAGGTGGAAATCGGTTAATTATTTGGTCACACCTTTGCTATATGTTGTTGTTCACCATACGGCTACGCCTGAATGCGACCGGTTTAGCGACTGCGCCGATGTGGTGAAGAGCATACAGAACTACCACATGGATGACCTCAAGTGGAACGATATCGGCCATTCGTAAGTTGAAATTAATAATTTTATTTATTTATAAGAAAATATTTTTAAGCTTGATTATTTTAATAAAGTAGGTATATTAACAGACTTGAAGCGATATATGATTGTTTCTTTTTTTTTGAACATCTGCGATTTCAAAACTTAATAAAATATTAATCAAGTAAAGATATAAGTATAGGTATGCAGCAATGTAATGGCAGATCAGTTCTTGGAAATATAGTTAGATGATAAAGAATATTTCCTTCTTTGCAGTTATCGGATATATACATATAGCTAATACGAATAGTGGATAACTATAATGATTTTTTAATGAAAATGTTTCTTTTACCAAAATTAAATAATATAGATAATTGTTAATTCGGTAATTTATTTTAAAAGTTTTTGTTAGTTGACCAAGAATTTAATTATTTTTAATATTATTTTAAGATGAAAAATTAAAATTATATGACACTTTATCTTATTAGATTAAAAATTAAAAATGTGCTATTACAGATTCCTAGTTGGTGGTGACGGTAATGTGTACGAAGGAGTCGGATGGTTTTATGAAGGCGCGCATACATACGGTTACAATAAAAAGGCCATTTCTATTGCTTTGATTGGGAATTTCCAACGTAAGTAAAAATAATTTTTTTTCTTTTCTGTGTTTCTATATGGTGAATGGTAATTAATAAGAATAACTATGCTTTTGGGTTTCTTAACGAGTTTTATCGTCTTTGTTTTTATCTAAATACTAACAGTTTTATTTTGATCTTTATGTATTCTTGTATTGCTATATATTGTGTGGTCTATTTTAACCTTACCCTTATATTCTGTTGCTGATAAAAATCTTCCACTAAATAACGCATTTTCTGACTTTTAACTTTATAACTTTTCTTTTCTATCTTTACTCTTCAATTTCAAACCAATTTTATAACTTTGAAATAAGAAAACGTCTTTCGTATTTTTTTATGATAAGACTCGTTTCGAAATTCAACGGTGGAAATAACCATAGAGAAAGACGCAAAGGAAGTTGCATTAAAAGCGGCACATGATCTAATCGTCTGCGGCAAGAGTCAAGGATATCTTCGTGAAAATGTAAAGGTCATCGGCGCTCGCCAAGTCACGAGCACGGAGAGTCCCGGAAATCGGGTCTTCGCGCACATCAAGACCTGGCCAGAATGGACCGTCGTTCCTCGAACGTAATACTGAAATGTTCATTTTATTCAAATAAATAAAACGACGAGTTTTTATATTTTTCATCAACTTAATTTGTCTTTATTATCATACGTCTAATGTATATATACAAGACTGCATTGATCTAAACAATTGTCTATGATACATCATAACATGGGACAGAACATGTCTTCGTAGAGTGTGTCAGCAGCTTCGAAAACAAGCAACATAAACGACACGGTATTGAATCTGTCCACAGAACCAACAACGTGTGTTTTAATATTTTTTTTTTCGACGTATATTTTAATTAAAATTATTTACAAATTGTCGCGCCTCCGTGACATTGAACGGTGCTAAGTGCGTGGTCTTCTAGACGTAAAGACCGGCAATAGCCTTGACGCAGTGAAAACGCATACAAAATGGCGGTGTGTAGATTTTTATCGATTATACGGTAAACGATAAAAACGATTAAATTAATACAAAAGAAAATTTATTAAGTTTACGCCATGCTTTGACTGAAATAAAAAGAAATTGGCACTAAATTCGTGATTGGAAAAGGTATCTTTATAATTTTTATCTTCGCTTTTGCACGAATAAATTTTTCGTTTTTTATTTTGTGCTGTTAATTTAACGCATTAAATAACAAATGATTGTAGCTAGTGGAGTGCAGACTCCTCAATTTTTCCAGAATTTATTCGTTCTGTATCCCGCGTTTAATAACATATCTTTCATTATTCGACGCATAAATAAATAAATGTATATTCAGCTTTCGTGTTGTATAACTACATAAAAGGTTCTATGTACAAACACAAAAAGCTAAAAGGGTTCGTAACGCAAAACGCTTATTCTGTACATACAAAATGAATCGCGCTAGAACGATTGCATCATCACGAAAAATACTTCGATCTCTCTCTCTTTCTACAGTCGTTAATGCACCATTAGTAAATTCTTAAAATGCTCACTCTTCTACACTTACGAATTCTTCGTCACATATTAATCTCATCAATCTTATACTTAGAAAAGGCCTCCGCCAAAGGTGATTTTCACCTTTCAAAACAGCTCTTTTGACATGACTTTTTATTTAGTAAATACCAGAAAAGGTATTAATGTCTGTTTTTTAATTTTATTTTTTCGGTAACAGCTGATCTTCGTGCACAATAGTATTCCAACCAAACTATAGTATTAACTAGTGATGAGTGCCATTATTTTTTTTCTTTCGTTTAAGGCAAATTACTTTACAATAATGAAAAAGCAATTTTCTTTTGTTTAAATTGCTGTTTTGATGGATATGAAACGTAATTGTAGCGCTTATTTTTAAAAAATTATTTAAATTAATTCTTATTAATTATTACTGTTATATTTTTACGCGTATTTATTTATTTAATTTGCATTCATAAATAATAAAATATTACACATCTGGACTTTTTTTATAAAAGCAGACTTAAAGAAAAAATTCAAAATTTCCAAAAGTAATTTTTAAATTAAAAATATAAAAAGTATTTTCGTAAGTAATTAAAAATTACGTATTCTGGAAACTTTAAATAAGCTCCTTAAATCTTTTACATGGTATTTAAATGAACAAGTCCAGTTTAATAAAATGCGCTTTCATACTTTAACTGTAATAAATTAATCTCGCAAAATATAACTTGTACTAAAAACATGAACTTTTACAGTCTATAACCATTCTTTCATATCCCCAAAGCAAAGGAAAAAAAGTAATTGCTTCTCAAAATCCAAAAGTAATAATCCCTCTAAATAAGTCTCCGACGAATAATCGTCGAGAGGAGGAACGTAACGAAGGGCATTTTATCTTTTGTTTCATTTTTTTGCTTATTTTTTAATTTAATTGTAAAACTATCAGACTGCTAGAAGTTTTAGGGCGAGCCAAGATCAAAATTATACGACCCTGGTTAGGAATTGAGATTGAAAACAATAGAAGTAATTTTCTATGGTAGTACCGTAAAGGTCAATTTCAATAAACTGTCATTTTTACATTCATTTGTTCTCTTAGTCTATATGAACAATAAGAATAATCGTCATTAACCACGTTCATCCATCATCATTCAAATTTAAAACATGTTACTGTGAATACTTCTTCGATAGTTTTCAATCGCAGTAATAGATGTAAATTTCTTAAGCAGGGTCTTATTAATCAATCTTTCAATATCTGATGCTAAACTAGCAAAATCATGCTTTCCAATGCCCAATTATACAGCGTAGAAAGTGTAATAATCTATTTAAAATTGTTAAAATTTTATTACATTTATAAAAAATCTCATTTTGTAATAATTTATTGCTGATTGCATTTGAAGATTAAAATAAAAAAATATTTATACAACTATATAATTATATATAATCAACTTTTAGAAATATTTTTCTAAAATCGTTTAAACAATCTTTTCTATAACAAAAAGTTGTTTTTGATTATTTTTTTCCTACATAAACTGTAAAGCGTTATATTTGATAGTTTAGCGCCAGATTGTTAATAGATAATTATCAATCTTGAAGGCTTTACATTAATCCGCCCTTACGACCGAAAAAGAGCGAGCTAATAGTACCAAGCGCCGATTGCGCGGTACTTTCCTTCGTAACCTTCACCGAAGGTGGCCCTGCGACACCTAAATTTGAAGATGACCTCACTTGGCCGAGGTCAGGCCTCATGGTCCTTGTACCTCCGCGTCTATGCCTCGCCGACAATCGTCGTCCCGATGCAAAATTTTCGATCTCTTCGGTTTTTGACATCTCGTCTCTTCCTGTCGCAAACGAAGCGCCACATCGTGAATCATCGCTCACGGTTGAAGCTGCGCAACTCGAATCTCTTGAACTGGCTTCTGAGCCTAGCTTCTCTGAGGACATCGAACCCTTTAGAAAAGTGAGCTGGGCCATTGGACTCTCACGACGAGAATAGAGTGCGCCTTGGAGAGCTAGCTGTGACATGCCTGTGGCAGGTGCCATGATACTATCGAATCCGAACCGCTCAAGCCTCTCAACTATTCTTACATCGCCATCGTTAGCCTGATTCTTTTTGCTGTGTTTAAAGTTTTCACGTCTGCTCTTCCTATTGGTCGGTGTTTGCTGAGGCGTCGTCTGAGGAGTTTCTCCGCTGAAAGTTCGTTTCAGCAATTCAGCACCGCTAGCGAAAAGACCGAAAGCTGACGAAGACGATGGAACTGGTGAAGGCGACCTCGAGTTTATAGGACTCCCATCGGGACTATTGCACGGGGTCGTCGTAGGCGTGAAATTTTTATCCGTATTCGGCGTCGAGACGGTCGAGGGAGTGACTGCTTTTATACCACGCTCATTAAGCATTTTCGCTAAACCTAGAGTAGTGGAGAAGGTCGAAGTAGAATTACGACGACTGAGCATGCGAGGCGTATTGATGCCCGAGTTAACACCCGAATTGACACCGCTGTTTGGTTGGCTGGCCACGCGACTAGAAACGATGCTGGAAGTAAGATTCGTGTGGTCGTCCGGATGCATGACCGTACTGTTGGTGTAAGTATAAACCGAACCCGTATCCTGGAAGAGCTTGCCTGGATTAAGATACTCCTCGTCTTCTTCGACATCGGTGAGTGTAAAAGTCTCTAGACCTAGATCTTCGAGTCCTCGGCCGCCGCGAGTTTTTACGCCTGGTCTATCTTCTAATAAGCCACCTGGTGATAAAAAATAAATTTACAAAATTAAAATAACGTAATTTTTAAAAAGTAGTTTTTTTTATATAAAACTTGATAACTATATACATTATTATATTCGTTATTACGTACCTAATGTCGGTGTGGCAAGTTGCGACCAATGATGCAATGTCTGCGAGCCTTCCATCGGTTTGATGATCTGCAATTTCTCAGGCAGTCGCCAACTCGCCGTGCTGTTACCACTGAATCCGCTCAGGTTACCGCTGCTACCCGTTGACATAATGCTATCAGGCGTGCGACAACCGAACGGCACAAAGTTTGGTGGCGACTGCAAACCCGCATCATAGTCATAGTTGTAAGTAGAACCAGAACCTAAGCAAGCGCGTCGTGCTACCACTTCCGCAGGCGTCAAGCGACGTAGTGCCGCCTCGAGATCTGCAGCACCTGGTGCACCAGGAACACCGGTTTGCTGTGGGCCACTAAAATAAATTTGAGTAACATTAATATTTATTTAAAATTAATTAAAATTGCTGTTTGTTTGAACAGATATGCAAGAAACTTACGGATAATCTTCTGAATCTGTAAGAAGAGAACCTTCGCTATCGCTATGACCTGTAGAATCAAGGCTAGGGAAGGTTGAACCAACATGTCGGACCCGATGTAACATGGAACTCATTCGTGGTCCTGAGGAACTGCTTGATAAAGTTGATGTAGTCATCGAACCGAGTCGCGGGAACGGATGACTGTCGGAAGTTGTATTTGCTGAAGCTTTCGACGCACTCTTTACCGTTTCGAACACTTTCTTATATGTAGGTCTGGACAAATAATAAATATTAATAAGATTAATGAATGAAAAAATATTGATTTAAAATAGTTCATTCTTAGAATAAAATCGATATGCTTACATTCTGTCTGCACTTATACCAGAATCCAAGCTCGATTCTGAATAAAGTGAAGATTCCAATTCCATCGCAATAGAATCCGGTTGAGGAGCAGCTACTAACGAAGGGAATAGTGCACCGCCGCGTGCTACCGGCATAGAACGCTTACGTTGGTTCCTTAGCTGCTCTTGTGTTTCCGCTAACATATTCACAACCTGCAAAAAAGTCATTGCTATAAAAAATATTCGATCATACAGAACGATTTGCGAATTTTTTTATCAATACCCGAGCACTGGATATTTAAAAAATTCTACATAATAAATTTTTTAACATGAATTTAATACGAGCAACGTACCTCGGAATACCTATCCTTGAATTTCGCCAGCTCGTCAGCCAAAGCATTTTGATTTTCTTTTGTAATAGTTAAAGTAGCACCAACTTCATCGTGTTCGGACATCAGCTGCGCTAACCTGAGTTCCGTTTCCTGCAGCTTTGCTGTAAGACTCACGATTTGCTCGTGCTGAAGCCGATTCTCCTCCTTCTGCCTATCAAGCTCCTCTGCAATTCCGTCTACCTCCATATTGGCGTTTGCTATAAAATTATATAAGAAAATTAATAAATTTTGAGGTAGTATACAAAATAAATGAATGTAATTAAAATTTTCTCAGTGTAATATTAGCGTTACGATCAACGCGTTTAAATCAAAAGAAATACCGAATCAAACTGACTAAATATCATTATCAGCAAAGCACTATATATAAGCTTTTCTGCTATGTTTGCGAATATTTTTCTGGAATCGAATTTCCTTTTAATTTTAATTTACTTTCTTCGTTTATTATTACTATGTATATTTTTTCAAGAATAACTGCGAGAATTTTTCACAAATTTAATAATTAAACTACAAAAAGCCAATTATAAAATTTAGCTCCAAAATATTAAACGCTGCATTTAGCCGCTCATCGCAAAAGCATAGTCTAACAAGCGCAACCAAACAAACATTCGCATATCTAAGTACAAAGTTCAAGTACACAGATAAGCCACCATCTCTTTTCATCTATATCCCCCCTCAACCAGCGACCTATATACCCACAAACACCCACCTAGCTGTTTCGCAATATCCTTGACTAATCTTGCCTCCTGCTCCTCGCAGTCGTCGGCCTCGTGCACGAGCTTGGTAAACTCGGTCCTGAGCTGCTTGTTCTCATCCTCGAGGGTGCTTATTTTACGCTGCATGACGTCGAGGTTGATGCCCCGGAAGCCGGTCGGCGTGCCGGCCTCCGAGTCCCCCGACTCCTCGACATCGTTGGTCAGCACCTGGATGAGCTCGGTCTTCTTGCTGACTTCGTACTCGAGCTGGGTTATCTTCTCGTTGGCGGCCTTGAGTTCCGTCTCGAGCTCCGTAACTGTCGTCTCGAGCTTCTGGTTGTGGGACAAGAGCTCCTTGCCGATGCGCGCCGTCAGCTCCAGATCCTTTTCTTTCTGTAATTGGAGAGGGGTAGTGGGTTAGAGGTGAGAATTTAATTGGGTTTGTGGTATTGATTTTTTTTTGTTATGATTTTATTTCTGTTGAATTGAAAATTGAATTTCTACTACTTCTTTATTTAAAATAGTGATTGTGAATTACTTTTTGCGTAAAATATGTATTAAATATTTTATCCTTGAACGCGTGTTCAAAATTAAGTTACATAACAACGTCTACTTTAAAAAATTCAAACAAGTTATAAATTTAAATTGTTTCTTCGATTCGCGTAAGTCTCCTTTTCGATTTTCAATTATCGCTTCTGTCGGACAACAAAAAAGCAAGACCGATAGAATTATAATTTTTTTACCTCCTCCAGAAGCCTTGTCACTGCTTCGATATCATTATAAGTCTTGGTCATTTGGCTCACCCGGTCGCTGCATAGAACTGTAACAAAAAAGCAGAAAAATAGATTAGTCAATCGTCATTTTGAACGACTCAGTACACAGTACTCAAATAAGTGTTCGTGTATAAAGCTATGAATATTGTATTGTTTTAGTATTAGTTTAAATTTATTTGTGTGCAAAAACGTCCTTATAAGCTTCATTAGCAACGTACAGTTGCCTTGTTTCAAGTGCACGATTCAGCGTTACAAAACAACAGCTTGACAGAACAACAAATAGCGTAAAAACGGCGATGACAATTCATAAAACTATAGTCAAAACTGTGCAACAAAGCAGTCGAGATGATCGATGAGTGTTCATTCGCATACGTCACACGATAAAACTTTAGCCTCGCAAAAACTGCATACCTTCTGTGACTACCATTAACGTCTCCACTTAATCAAACCATCACTAACAATAATTCAATTATCAAAAAACACGATTGCCAACAAATTAAGCCTCATCCAATCTCATACATCCCACGGTCGTTCCGGCCGATCGCGCGGCAGCTATCCGCATCGCGGGAGCCTCGAAAGGTGAGAGAGAAAAGGAGGCTTCCTGGCGCCGAGCCGATAAAGGCTCCTTGACCCTCTCGTTATCGCCGCAGCGTGGCCTGGCTCAGGAGCCGCGGCGGCAATCGATTCGGGACTATTTTTAAAGTACAGAGAGCTAATGGGCTCGCATCTCGCGGGAATTTATTTTTTCTTTGAGTTTTGGTTAGTTTCTCGAGTTTGTAAGTGATGGGCTCGTGGTTTCGTTCGAGAGGTGCTATTTTTGAGCGATGTTTTTCTTTGCTCGCTGGATTATTTGTATAAAGGATATACGTGCGCTGCTGCTGCTATTGCTGGGTGTGTGCTTTAGTTGCGCGTTTTTTAATATTTTAATTTTTTGCCGGAAGTATCAAAGTGGCTATAGAAAGCTGTGAAAGCATATTTCTAATTTTAAAATTGTTTTTATTGTGTTGTGAAAAAAAGTGTGGCCTTAATGTGAGTAAGCTAAGCGAGAGTATAATTGTTTCCTTGATTAAATTTTTATAGTTTTATAGTTCATTGAGTTTGAAGTTACTACAGCGGTTAATTTGTTTTCTGATACTTCATTACAGTTAGTGTTATATTACTCACAGTAAAAAATTATACCTACACCAAATATTTGATCGATTGTAAAAATCTCATTCAACAGTGAGCACTCATTAATCGATCATTACAAGCGAAATCACTCAGACCAAATAATTAAAAAGATCATGCATAAAAAACCAACGATTATACAGACACAACAAAAAAAAATAAAAGAAAGCGAAAAACTTATACCAAACCCACTAAAAAAAAAGTGAAACAAAAAAGAAGAAATTCCAAGCATCTTCAAGACAGCGAGAGAACAAAAGGAAAAAAAACGAGAACTAGTTCAATCCCATCTCTTTCTCTCCCTCCCCAATATGGTCACAAGTGCGCGTGTGCTCAGCGCCGCGGAAAAACGGCGCGAGGCGCATTCCGCGCCGCCTAATATAAACGCGCGCAGGCGGCGACGAAGAAAACGGAAATTAACATAGTGAGATCGGCGGGCAAAAACCGAGACGAGCTCGGAGCGTAGCTAATGAGAGTGGAAAGAAAACGTCGCCGCGGCCACTTCGACTTTTCCGGGCGATTCCATATCGCGAGCGCGAGCCAGCCGAGTGAGAAAGAGCCGACCTCGGCAATGAAAAGGCCTCGCTTCTTTCGATCTGCTCCCTCGGCTTTTGATTCCAGATGTGTGCACGTGCGCGGCCCGCTGTGACGTGTGTTTATATCTACAGTCGCGTGTGATTCACGCGGAACGATCTCGTTTTCTTCGGTCGGGTTTTTTTTTGTAAGCGGCGGGGTTCTATCTTTGGAGAACGAGCGGTGGAGATGCGCGGCTGGTTTAGTGTGGGATTTTTACGGTTGAAAAGAAAATTAAATTGATATTAGGACGGAGAAGATGAAAATGATTTTTTATACTTGATTGAGTTTCTGTTATTGTTGGAATTTGATTTGTTTTAAAAATGGAAGTGCGCGGAAATTGAAGTTTAAATATTCATGACACCGTTGGCAAGGGATTTTTGCACGTACGTAGCTCTGGAACAGAGTTATGCATGCATTGACGTAATCGAATTTGAATCGGATTGATTTGCATAAATGTATTGTTTATAAATAATAAGTTTAAATAAAGGAACGTAATATAATAGAGTCAATCAATATGGCTTATTTGGGTTTTATAATAATTGTATAATAAATTTTGTAGATAAGCTGTAATATTTTTTTACCTTTTTAGATTACAAAATGATTTATTGCTGTGAGATTATAAATAATCCCAGATTATATCATTTTATTAAAAAAATTTATTAAATATATAAAAATATTCTGCAGTGCAGTAAACTTTATAATTAACTTGGAAAATGAGATAAGTTATTTCAAACTCAGTACAGTGTTAACAGTTTCGTTCTCCCTTAAGCCATTAATGTATAACAGACAGTTTTATATCGTAAAATCTATGTGATAAATATCTTAACCCATATCAAAGTAATAAAGATCTTGTTTACAAAATTTTATCTCTGTAGACTTTAAAAAGTATTGATAAAAGCAAGAAGTAAATACGTCCTTTCCTAAAAATTTTAATCCAATTTAAATGTAATTTAGAGATATCAAAATCTTAACTTGTCTGATATTATAATACAAAAGAGACTCATCAATCTATTGTGTTAATATGCTGTGGATATAATTTACAGATAACAGAATACGCATATTTGTATTCATATTCAACCACGTGTAATTGTAAAATAATAAATAACAAAATAATGTTTAAAAAGAACTCGTATAAATAATAAGCAAAATATTTTATAAAAATAATGTGTTATAATGGCAAACAAATATTAATATTCATTTGCAATGGCTTTTTTCAATAAAATGAAATCAGACTAATGGTTTTTGTGCGTGACTAATTAAATAACTGAACGCAGATATTAATTTCTGGTCAGAAATTATTTTAAGTGAGTTTTCATTCCAGCAGTGCCGTTGAACTCAATTTAGAGCTACTGAATCAATAATTCAGGGATGACTAGCAATTTGGGGCTGCCCTATAAAATAGAGAACTCGGCAAACATCACGGACTGCTTGTTTTTGATGCTGTATGCGTTGTTTTCATTACGACAGAAGAGTAAATTTGTGATGAAGAAGAATGAACCCCCGGCAAAATCAATGTTCAATCTGACGAAAAATCCAATGCCACTTTAGCAGAGCATACAATCGCTCTTCTAAAAGGGTCAGACCTAGTCCGAGCTATTTCAGGATTTACTTTTCGCAGTATAATTAGAACTTCATATTACAAAAGGGATTGCTTAATTAAATTTTTATTTGTTCCAACTTTATACGAAAATACCTTAATGCACGTACGCTAGTTAACCTAAGATATACATTCTACACTCTGTAAATAATGTTTCTCTTACTTTCAGCATACAGTTTATCACAAACGAGGAAACAATCCTGGACAAGCAACTCACCACATCAATTACTCAAAACCAAAAAACCTCCAATCTCCTTCTCCAGCATCGTTTCCTCATCCCCTGACAACCGGTGCATTGAGCAACAACAAAAACACACGGTGCACTTTAAAGTTTACTGGTAAAACCTTATCTACGTTTACACAAGCTCAGCGTGACAGCCACAGGCGAGAGAGTGAGATAATTGTACAAAGCAATCGATAGAGTACAGGGCGTATTCCCCGGCGAGCTGAGTACGAAGATCGGCGTGCTCAGTCCGGCCGAGGCTCCGCAGGCATGGCACGTGCCGCTGGACCAGCTTTGCCCGATGGGCTGGTTATTGTCCGAGGAGGACTGGCTGCTCGACGAGAGCGAGAGCTGAAGCAGTCCGGTGGCCCGGTGCACCTCCGCCTCGGTCCGCGGGATGTCGTCGTCGTAGACGTAGGGATCCTCGTCGTCGAACTCGTCGTCGTCCTCATCGTCCTGGAGATGGTCCACGATATCGCGCTCGCAGGGCTGACCTGCGTCTGCGGGCTGGGTCGAGCCGGCCTCGGCCAGGATATTCAGGTTGCCGTCCAGAGTCGCTGGGTGTGCTGGGTGTGGGCGCTTTTGGTATGGAGGGTTGATGTTAGTTTGGCTGTTTGTGGGCGGTTTTGGGTTTTGCGGTTCGGAAGGTTCGAGCACTGGTTTTTTTACTTTGGGTGAGTTTCAGGTGAGGGATTGGTTTAATGGATTGAAGTGGGGCTTTTTGTGGGGATTTGAGATTGTTTCATTGTGGAGAGTGAGTTGGGAGTTTTTGCTATAAGGCAGGAAAAATAGGATTTCAGGAAAATAAAAATATTTGCTTGGAAGTAATTACCAGTGCTCGAGCCTTATTGTTATCGTTATTTTTACGGTTGGACGTACGATGTCTTTCACATCCTGTTGTAAAGTCGACGTGTTATCCAATCTTGGGTTTCTTCTAAGATTCTTTTTGTTCGCTCATTATCACGAGTTTTTCAGTGTTGCGTTTTCCAGAAACTCGAGAATGTTTGCTCGGCCTTTTTCATTTTTCAGCGTTTGGCTTAGTATGTTTTTACAACTCGTAGCTTCGTTTCCTTGTCTACGATGTTTGTAATATATTTTAACGTTAATGCACTTTCGACGCAATTTTATGACGTCACTTCAGCAGTACGACGCTTACGTACGGCGACTAATCGACTAGTCGTTGTGAATATTAACTATTTAAAGGGGGAAAAAATGGAAAAATTAATAACATTGCTTCACCGGAATACTAATTTCAATGTATAAGCAAAAAATTCATTCCAGTCACTCATCACGGTTCATCCAAATCATATTTCAATTTTCTGTTCACAAAAGGCTAATTTGGAACTAATATTATATGTAAATAAAAAAGTACGAAAAAAATAAACTCTTTACAAGTAGATTTCTTATGAATGTTGAATTCATAAAATAGTCATATTTTGTGAAACTTGCTACATATTATAATAATAATTGTCTTCTAAAACTTATGGAAATATAATTACAAAAACTAAAATTACTTTTTTAATGTATTTTTAGTCTACACAAAAAAAGTTTTTTTATAATAGCTAAATTACAATATTTTTTACAAATCTAATTAACAAACTTCTAAGTTTTATTTTTTGTTCACTTGCTCCTTTGACGTAGAAAAGAGCGAGCTTTGCTAAAAAAATTGTTTTGTAATCATTTGAATTCACGTTTTTAAATAATGTCGATGACTTTGAAAAGCCATTTATCAACAGAAGTCGATAAATAACAAAGTCAAAGTGTCACATTGTTTAAAAATACAATTTTAGATGCTTTGAAAATAATACAAAAGTCGATGAATGACATTTCAAACTGCGAGTGTCGTACCATTATTTTCCAACTTCGTGAAAACGTACGAGCACCTGCATCCGTAAACATCATCCCTCAAATTCTTTCAGCAAAAGTAAGCGCAACACTTTACTACCTCCCAAATACACATCAATTTCTATAAAATCCACTCTTTCAACTCAAAACATTACTTCTCCCGAAACTCCAAGCCACTTTACTAAAAATTCCCAAGCTTCAAACTCACCAGCTCCATAACAACCAACTCCATCACCCGTCCACCCACCACGAGTACCACGTCCCGGCTGAAACCCAATCCACGTTCCTCACGCCAGCTCTTAAAACGTTTTACGCTCCGGCGCTCGTCCGATCTCGAGTTGCCCCCCCCCCCCCCCCCCCCCCCGCGGCAAGAGACGTCGAAAAGGAGAAAAGCGAGTAGCGCGCGGAAGCCGAGCCGGCTTGACGAGTTATCCCGCGCGAGCGAGCGAGTTCGTCGACTGCTGCGCGGCACTCGCGCAAGGCCGCGAGCCGCATTATGCATTGTGCGGGCCTCTCTGTGCGAGCGCGCGGACCAAAACAATGGGAGTGGGGGGAGAAAAGTGCGGCTCCGGGGTATGATAATGAGAGGGTTTTGCGGAGCTGTTTGTTAAGTTGTGTGAGGTGTTTTGGATATTGTTGTTTGATTTTTTTTTAGTAGATGTTAGCGGTATTGGATGGAATTTAAGTTCTATTTTGGGATAACGAGCGATTTTTAATTATATAATGTGAAATTGTCTAATAGATGTCATTAAATTGAAATTGCGACATGACTTTTCAAAAGTTGACTAATAGCTAAGTATCTTAACAAAATGCCTAACGAGCCTTTTATTGTTATGCAAACTTCATTTCCTTTCTTTCTCTGCCTATGAAACATTCATCCGAACTTGTCACTTAAAACTTTGCTAGCTACTCTCTCCAACATTTTCTTGTTTACTTAACTTATAATTGTCTTCTTGTCACAATTAGTTTTTACGGCGATACCAAACAACTTACGTCTACTCTGCTTACCGTCGTTTCTTAGATTCTGAACTATGCTTCTAATTCGCGAAACTTTTTAAATTTGTTATTATTCTACTGTTTTTCTTAGCCGGCAAGTGACAAAAAATTGAAACAATTCAAGATATGCTTCAAAGAATGTACTTTGTAAATACCACGGTTGCCTTAACATTATCTAAACAAATTTCCACAAAATCATCAAAGTTCGTTAGAAATCATTCAACTTTGACGTGCCCTCGGGCTAACACCCAAAAAAAAAAAACTTTAAATTCAACACAAACTCCCACTGGATATCGTGACACACGGTATACACGTCCAACGACTTTAGCCAAAGTCATTAAAGTTTCATCGATCGTGTCAAGTCGGGCGAATATCGTTCGGTTCGCGACTCAACAATAAGTCGATTGCGTAAAAATAAGAAAGGAAGCCTTTGTCCGAGCTCGTTATTATGTCATGTTGCCGAATATATGACGCATTGGAAGAGCAAAGGAAGGATTTGTTGCATTTGTGTGTATATGATTTTTCGGTATGTATTTCGAGTCGCTGTATTTGCGTGAGGTAAGAAGGCTATTTTTAATGTGGGAATCGATGGCGCTTGAGACTATAAGTAGAGGAGCGCATTTCTATTGTTGAAGGATGAACTGTTTTGGGTCATTTGTCGCGCTTGTTTAAAATATCTTTCATTAATATTTTAACGGCGGAAGCTCCAAAAATAATAATGCTAAAGCTTAGACTTTAACAATTTAGTATATGTAAATATATGAAGAAAATTGGTGAAATACTAGAAAAGCAATTACTTAGGTACACTTTATCAAGGCATCCAGAATTATGATGTTAAACATTTATGAGTCATATTTCACTCGTATTAGCATTGAACGTGCAACCCTGTACAAGTTAACTTTTTCCACAAATAATAATTCTTTAAAGAATCTCCTTTTATCCAGATAATTTTTATCAAGAGAAAATATTTCATTTTCATTAAACGTGCGAGGCATAAAATAATTTACTATCAATAAATTACCTCAACAGCGGTCATAACCGTGAAAAATTATACAGTCGTTATCTTCATTTCCTCCTAGTATAATTACCCGTCCAAAGAAAAGTCAAACTCGCTAGCGCGACAAATTATCGGCCCTTGTTTGTCAGCCACCGGCAAAAAGAACATTTCAAGCGTGCCACCTGTACCTATATATACGCGCACCTAACTCCGGCATAATTCGACGGATCATAACCGCAAAAATCCCTGAAACAAGCCAATCGCGAAGAAATCCTCGGCGTGTAGCGCCGCGACATTCGGATTCAAGGCGACTGGAGAATATAAAAAAAAAAAAAAAGAGCCGGTGCTCGCGCTATTGCGAGCCGTTGCGTAAGCGGACTGTTCCCGCCACGCGCTTTTCCGCGTCTAATAACTGCGCGATTTTCGCGACGGGCGTCACGGAGCTAGGGCGACGATTGAATTTTCAATTGTAATAATTAAGCGGCCGGGCGTTGCTCGCGCTTGCGGAGAGTCGCGTCATAGTTTGTAGTTTTGTGTTTGTTCGTTTTTGTTATTTTTGATTTGACGGTGATGTTTTATTCATTATGAAATTGTTGGAGTCGGTTGCTGATGCATAATGCAAAGCCCGTATTTGAGCAATTTTTTTTTTATCTTTAATGCGCTTTTTGTATGATTTATGGTATGTAGTTGTTTAAGGTTATAAAAGTTAAGTGCTGACTAATGTTAATATAGCGATGCATACGAGGATTACTTTTTATTTATCGCTAAATATAAAGTTTATTAAATAATTTTAATATTTATAACTATATTAATAAAATTTAATTAATAACTGCAAAGTCCTTCCAAACCGTAAAATATTAATTAAACATATTTATTAATTAAAAAAATATTGTAATTAAAACGGAAACTACCAGAATAAAAAGTTTCCAGCACTAAAATTACGCATTCCAACAAAGCCTACATATTAAACTCAATCTACAAAAATCCTTTCGACAAACCACAATTCCCACACCCTTAAAAATCACTTTTCCCTCAACCAAACCCAAAATAAAGTCATTGTCCGGCTATCATCCAAGTCAAAACCAGTCCCTCGTCTGAATCGGTATATAGGCAAGCAGAGTGTTGCGCAAGCATCGACGGCGGCAGTGGCCTTCGCGTGTACGTACACTCACGTACATGTACAGGCGAAAATAACAGAGCGCGTGCGCGAGCTACCGGGAGCCAATGGCGCGGCGAACGCACACGCGTTTCTCTTGCACCCCCTGGCACCGGCTTGTGCTTTCTCCTCGGCATCCCCTGATGCTTTTGTGCGAAGCCCACGCCTCGAGCCATTTTTCTCGTCTCCTCGAGCTTTCGTTAGCAACGGGATGGAGCTTGAATTTTTTAGAGTCTGGCGGGGAATGTTTGTTTTGGAGGAAGGATTACGAGGGGGTGGGTTTGTTTTGGAGTGGTTTTGGGATGGTTGGTTTGGATTTTGGAAAATGGGTTTTTAGGTGGGTTTTAAAAGTGACTTTGAGAGTAATTGAGTTAAGGATACATATACGTGGGAAGATCCTTGCGATAAAATCTCTTTTAGTTGCATTAACCGTTGAGTCGGTTTCGTGCCTCGAAATATTATGCAATTTAGAAAGCTTTGTTGTAAAGCCGGGAGAATGTTTTGAGTTGAGTTAGTAAATTTTTATGAGCAACTGACGTGAAACTCGAAAATTATATACCTGAATATCCTGCGAAAATTCTAGCTTGCAAAAATAAAAATGCAATTTTTAATCTTGCAACAATTTTGTATTTCCAAGTAAAACCCTCCGATCAACTTTCTAATTCCCAGATTATTTTTACACATACATCTCAACCAAAAATAAAAAAACTTACCCAAACAAAAAAAAACCAACTAATCAAATCAAC